>VZUI01059433.1:0-41360 GCA_013401135.1 Cettia cetti
CCGGGGGAGCGGGAGGGAGGGTCGGGGGCACGGAGGGAGGACGGGCACGGCCGCGCCGGGCCCAGCCTGTCGCGACATAACGGCCGCGCTGCCAACCCGCAGGTGACATGAGCTCGCAGCAGTTCCCCCGTTCGGGCGCGCCTCCCGCCGCCCTGGGACCAGCGCCGCCGCCCATCCCCACCAGCGGCTCCGCCGGGATTATCGCGCCCGCCGCCACAGGTAAGCGCGATCCCGGCCCCGCGCCTGTCGGCTCCGGGGGCGGGGAGCGATCCCGGTGACCCCGCCCCGTCCGTCTCCCTGTTCCTCCTTGGGCGGGAGGAGCGAGGCGGCCCCGCGGGCCCTGGCAGCGAGCTGGGAGCCGCCGCGGTGCCGCGAGGGGAGGGAACACCGGCGGCGTCGGGGCGGCTGCCGGCTCGGGACAGCACCGGCAGGGCAGCGGTGAGCCTTGGCTGCCGAGGTCTGTGCGCAGTTGCCTGTCCCGCTCAGCTCGGTCGCTCTGTGTTTTTAGCAGAGGTGACGAGTAGACATGAGAGCGTCTAATGGAGCTGGAAATTTGGTCGGAACTGTTCTTCCAGCCTCTGCTGTCCCTGCCAAGGTGACAGGTTTTCAGAATTGACTAGGGAAGCAGCTTCATTTTCAGGAGGGTTTATACTTGTTTTTCAGCTCGATATTCAGATACATATTGCATTAAATGTGTAGTTTTTCGTGCTGTTTGATGTGAGACTTAATGGCAATTCCTTAGATAATTAAATATTTTTCTCTTGAGAGAAAAGTTAGTCAATCTGTGTTTAAAGAAGCTGCTTAGATAGGCCCCAGGTTGCCCAATATTGTTCATGCCCATCAGTTCTGAGGAAAACAGACAGAAGCAGTGCCAGAGTTTTTTCATCACTGGAATATGTTTAATTGTAAGAGTGAACTTCTTTAATTTACACGTTTCTGACGTCTCATCTCTGACCTAGTGGGCGAACTTCTTAACAATTCTTACCTTTTTCCCTTCTTTTCTCTAGTGAGTGACGAATCCAGTCGCGAGTCCGAAGTTGCTCCCAGAGAGCACATGGGCCCCAGTGGCTCCATCCAGCCTCGGGAGGAGAAGCAGGAGCCCGTGGTGGTTCGACCATACCCACAGGTCCAGATGCTGACACAGCACCACCCTGTCCAGTCTGGTGCCCCAGTGACAGTGACAGCACCACCAGCACATTTGACTCCAGCTGTGCCACTTTCTTTTTCAGATGGACTTATGAAGGTAATGAGAGGATCCGTCAGGGCAAAGAATACAATCTGTATGAGTTGGTGTTGAGAAAAAGTGAATTACACCAAAAGCTTCCCTGCTTTTGTTCCTAAAGCTTTCCTTCACGCTTCTGCTAACTGTGCAGTGCCTTGTGGGTTTGGCTGTTCCAGATGACACACTGAGGACTTGTTAGTATTTCAGCATTATTTTTGAGGGGGGTGCATTTTGTTTATCTTTGAGGAGAACAGTGATTTCAGTCAGTGTCTGAAGTCTTCCATTTTCTGTGCAGGATATAAAATTAACTGTTAATATCCAGTGTCTGTAGGGCAATACCATAGTTCTGATTTCAGATGTCTCATGGTAGAACCTGCATATTTCCAGGACAAAATATGCCCTTTCTTTGTTTGGAATAACCTAATGTTTAGTATCTTTCATCTCCAAATATTTAGCCATAGTTGCATAAACTTTCTCCTCAGGCTTTGACCCCACAGAATGATTGCTGTTTCAACACTGAGCTCTCTTTTGAAGTTGCCAACATTTCTGTCTTTCCATTTCTTGCAGCCTCCCTTGAAGCCCACCATGCCCAGCCGGCCCATTGCTCCTGCTCCACCCTCCACTCTCTCAGCTCCCACAAAGGTCCCAGGGCAGGTGACGGTGACCATGGAAAGCAGCATACCACAGGCTCCAACAATTCCTGTGGCAACCATCAGTGGGCAACAGGTCTGGTTTTTTGGTGGCCCTTCTGTTCCATCTCACTGCATGGTCAGATCAATACAAGTACAGCTGAGGTGGGCTTTTGCAGCAGGAGGGAAGGTAAAGAGCAGGTTTCCCTGTTCAGTGCTACTGGTTGTTGGATGAGTTCTGCTTGGACCATTACTTCAGGCTCAGTTATGGCTACCTCTTTACAAAGCTGCTGATTTGTTGGAATGATCCAGCTGAGATAGCAAAGCCAGGCTGTGATGGCAGAGCCATAAAGCTGGGTCTTTCCTTAAAAGCTCCTGCTGTGTCAGTGTGACTTGGAGAATTTCTACTGAGAAATTTCTGGGATTCATTATTGCAGTGTTCTTCAGCTTCCTTGGGAGGAGATCAGAAGAGACTAGTGAACAATTCATGGGTTTGCTCTGTGTTCTTATTGAACTAGGAGTGATAACATTTGAGGGAGCCTGTGTAGATAATGCTTTTGAAAAAATTTTCTCCTCTAACTTGACTGCAGAGCCAGTCCTGGTGGTAAGAAAATAGCTTGTCAGAATACTCATTACTAAACCTGTTAGGGTTTTGATGTAAAGTGCCTTTAGGTGGACTTGAGTTAGTCTGGCTAAGGATGTGCAGCAATTTCAGTGGATTTATCTTATATGAATATCCCTGGGAAGTCTAGAGTTATAAAAAAGTAGAATTTATTTCAGCATTTCCCAGGTTTCCACCATTCTCTCAGCTTTATTGGAGAGGTGGTATGAAACCATGCCTTAACATCCCCAGTGCTAAAGAGCCAACTCTGTGGCTGGTTGTGGGTGGCTGCTGGGCAACTGTCACCCAAGTACCAACCACCAAAGCAGACCAGTGAAACAGAGAAGTGTTTACATCTTCCAGTGTCAGCAGGCTCTGTAACTTTATCCTGTACAAGCACCTGCCTCTTTCTCCACTCAGCTTTTAATGCATGCAGCCTTGGTAGACCAAGTATTTCTCCAAAATCTCTTTTCTGTCTCTGAGGCTGAGATGGTAATTCTGTGGCTGCTAATTTTTGTCGACACAGCTGACTTCTTTTGTTCTTGAACTCTGCAGGGGCATCCCAGTAACTTGCATCATATCATGGCCACCAACGTGCAGATGTCCATCATCAGGAGTAGTGCTCCTGGGCCTCCACTGCACATTGGAGCTTCTCATCTGCCCCGAGGTAAAGATCCAACTGTGCTGTCCCTGCCTTCTGTTCAGAGTCTCTCAGCTGGGTGCATTTAGCCCACACCTCTGAAACTCTCCTCACAGCTATTTCTTCAGATGTTAAAATTCCTAGCATGAGTGAATAACTGCTGGCCTTTTAAAAATTATGTTGCTTTCAGCCATTTAGGGCAGGGCCATGTGACAGTGGTTTAAATGCTGGCAGATTCCAGCACATCTGTTATTCTAACTCATTGCTGTTAAAACAATTAACATTTTCACTCACCTGCCCTGCAGAATGTCATGTACTTTCTGGATAGCAAGTAATGCTCACCTGTGGCAGTTGTGAGCCACATTCTTGTATCCCCCTGTCCCAGGGCCACTCATGCATTGTTATGCACACTAACACATCATATTGTGTGCATTTGCATTTACCTGTGAGTTAAATGCTGGTGGTATCTACAGGCTCTTGTTTCCCAGGATTTTGGATGCTACAGCTTGTAAAGCAGATCAGCCCCTTAATGCAGCCCTGTGCTCAGTACAGCCTGTCAGATTTCTGACTGCAGCTTTGCTTTGAAAGCCTCTAGGGGTTAGGCTTGCACTTCAACTTTAAATTGATCTGAATTCCAAGTACCATTTGTCAGTTTTATTTCCTTTTATGCTCAATGTTATTTGCTCACTCAAGAAAAAGAAGCTGATATGAGCAAAAATATAATCTTCTTTAACTAGAGCAGGTGGAAGAGCTGTGGAGGTTTATCTGTAGCTACAGTAGTGTTGTTCACCTGATTCTGGGGGGACAGCTGCCACAGATTCAGACTCTCAGTGCACATTTTCTTTTTTTCCTGGCTCTTTTTCTCTGGGTTTCAGTATTAACTTTTGAGGTAGTAATTTCAATTGAGGACATGTACAGAACGTATGCAATCTTGTCCATCAACTGATTGCAAGGCTGTTTGCCTGCTACTGTCATTTATTATGATCAGAAGTCATCAGACAGGAGACAAATTACATCAATTGCAGGTTCAAATGGTGTCGAGTTTTGGTCTTGTTGTTTTGGGGGGAGGTGTAGCTGTTTGTCTTGTGTGGTGTTTCTTTGTTCTTTTGGTTTCCTTCTTTTGCAAGTGTATTTTTGTCCTGAACTCCATCACTTGCAGTGAGATCATTGCTGCTACCAAGTGACTTATTTACACACTGGCTCAGTTATCAAACTGAATTATTTCTACTGATTTCCATAGCTTGGAATAAGAAAACATGGGATTTACAATACAAGGCTATTAGAGGGGAATAAGAAATACCTCTAAAGCAAATTAATTTATAATAATACCTACCACTCCACACATGCTTTTTTAAACCTTATGTATATTTGTTGAAAGCCTTATTTTTACACCAACATCCCATGAACTGACCTGAACATGAAATGTATTAGAACTGAAATACCAGCTGATGTCAGGATCTGTCTGTGGTTGCAATGGAGCTGTTGGGTGCACAGAATTTTAACACACTTTGTTTCTTCCCCAGGTGCAGCAGCTGCTGCAGTGATGTCCAGTTCTAAAGTAACCACAGTCCTGAGACCAGCCTCCCAGTTGCCAAATGCAGCTGCAGCCCAGCCAGCAGTTCAGCACATCATTCACCAGCCAATCCAGGCAGGTAGCAGCAGGATCTCTGCACATCACTGAGTTCCAAACCTTCCTGGCACTCATCTGTAATGTATAACCTCTAACTGCCTGTTCACTGGCCTGAAGCTACTGTCAGATCTCTTCAAGGTCTATTTTCTATATTTCCTTTATAGACTTGGTGGGTTTTAATCTGTCTCCAAAGTGCTTAGAAACTGGGAAGACAATTTCATTCAGACATGCTCGAGTTTTAAAGTCTGAAAAGTCCAGTACAATGTGCTGGTGTTGATTTATTGTTCAATATATGAGATGATGTAGAATTTTTGAATTCTCACTATAATATGCTTCTGTATATCTTGGCTTTTGTATAAGGAGAAGATTGTAGATCTTCTCTTCCTACAGTGGTTCTAGTGTTCAGCCTTAGGAGGGAGGGTTAAACATTTTCACACTGTGCTTTCAGCTAGGATCCCAATCACCTCTGACTTCATATGTGCACTTGGATTGGAATTTCTTTTCATTCTGAAGGGAACTGACCTTTGAGGTTTTTCCTAAAGACCTTCAAGAGACCCACTCTTGTTAACTTTGTTGGTTACTGGTTCCTGTGCTGCATGTGTGTTGAAAACCAGGACAGTTCTGCTTAGGAGCTTGCAGATGAATTCAGAAAGACTGGAAATGTCTCAGAGTGCCAAAACTTTGTGACAAGGTGTAGGAAAGCCAGTTCTAACCAAGTAATTGCTAGTGGTTCTCTAAACAGCAGAATTTCCTTTCTGAATGTTCTCTGTTTGACTTTTTTTTTTAATAGTCTCGTCCTCCTGTGACAACTTCGAGCACTATTCCTCCTGCAGTGGTGGCAACTGTCTCGGCCACAAGAGCTCAGTCCCCTGTTATAACCACAACAGCAGCACATGCCACAGAGTCAACCCTCAGGTAAAACCTTCAGTGCTCTGACTTGACAGAAATTGCAGCAGGGGGAAATGTTAATCAGCCAGAGCTGATAATCTTCCACATGTGGGATGATATAAAACAAAAATAGTAACCCTTGCACAGTGCAAATTCTTGCAGTTCTGTGAATAAAAATGGGTACAAACATGAACTGCTGCTCTGTGTTATGAGAAGGAAAGACCTTAATGAATCACTTTTGAAGTCCTGCTCCCTGGAGAGCAGAGTTTGTGTTGTAGGAACTTGAGGATATTTAGCCTATAATTTTTAGGAAGACACAGTGAAAAGTGATACATAAATGCTGAAATGAAGTTCCCTTTATGCACTGATAAGAGTTATGATAAGACTGCCCTCCTGGCTGGGTACATAGAGCAGATGAGGACGGAACAGTGCAGCTCAAATTCCTCGTGTTGCTTTGCCGTGTGATTGGCAGCAGCGCTGCTGTCACCAGGGAGGAGACTGAGGCCTCAGGGTGTCCCTGTGTTGCATCCTCCACACTCAGTGTCCTCGTGGTTATCTTGATGGTTCCTTTTGTTGCCCTGCAGCCGGCCCACGCTGTCCATCCAGCAGCACGCGCCCTCTGCAGCCATCAGCATCCAGCGGCCGGCGCAGCCGCGGGACACGGCCACGCGCATCACGCTGCCCTCGCACCCCGCCATAGGCACGCAGAAACCACAGCTCCACACCATGGCTCAGGTAAGCTGCAAGCAGCAAAACACCCTCCTGCTGCTGCTTGAGATCTCTTTGGTCTATAGCTTGCAGGCTGAGGTTAAGTTTTGGAGAGGAGTTAGGATGAAATTAATGTTCTGTATTGTCGGTGCAAGATGATTCTGTGCTAAGTACAGACTTTAAATGTATTAGTCTTCTAACTTTAAGAATTTCTTTTCGTAGAAAACCATTTTCAGTACTGGTACTCCAGTGGCAGCAGCAACTGTGGCACCTATTTTGGCAACGAATACCATTGCTTCAGCAACCACAGCTGGTGAGTATTCATGATGCTGCTGTGGGAGCATCGTGAGGGTTGGTGGTTGTTGCTTTTTCTTGGCTTTCTTCTTTGAATTTAGAACCCAATCAGTCTTGAGCAAATCTTTTTTCATGGTAAAGACTGCATTTGGAGGTGCATGAGCAGGCTTCAGGAGAGAAATTGCTGAGTTCTTCAGGGAGGTTGTCTGGTTTGGGGGTTTTGCCCTCTTTAGGATGTAGATATGGTGGCATGGAAGGGCTCCAAAGAAAGACCTGCTTTTAAATTTGGTTTTTTCCTTCAGGTTCCGTATCTCACACCCAAGCGCCTACAAGCACCATTGTTACCATGACAATGCCCTCACATTCTTCCCATGCTACAGCTGTCACGACCTCAAACATCCCAGTTGGTGAGTGATTTCTGGTTCTCAGAAAAGGGTGTAGCTGATGCTTCAGTTTTTCTCTGTATGCTGGAAGTGTTTATGCATGTTAGCAAATTAAGGAGGGGAAAGAAAATCAGTCCAAGCTGGGAGAAACCAATTAATAGGTCTGCTGTTCTAATTTTTTTTAATACCAGGAAGAAATAGATATTCCAGGAGGAGCAGGTGATAAAATGGCTCATTTACTTTCTCTGTTGAATTTTTAGACAAACTTGGGCCTTTTGGGATCTCAAAGCCTGCATTGGATACTCAAAAAGTTTTAACTGCTTGGTGATAGACTATGGCTTTCATAGTTGATTTTCTAAGTTACTTCATGTGCTTCTTGAGGTGTTAGGTGTAGCCTATCTGGATTTGATTAGTGTGTTCACTTGTATATAAAACACCAAGGCCTAAATGTGGAAACTTTATTTGCCTGGATGTAAAATGTGCCTGAGATGTTTCCTACAGAACTGCATAAGTTTCCTTTTGTTCATCTGTTTTCCTGCTGGCCTCCTTGTTCTTTTGAAATCTTGTCATTTCTTCTCCAGCCATAAATTTCCAAGGAGTGAAATTGTATCTCATTCATCAGTGTTTCTTGTAAAGCTTTTGTTTTCTTCCTTTTCTTGGCCTCTGTCCACAGACACTTGTCTGCCTTGGTCTCATTTCCCTTGATCTCTGCTTTCAAAACTCAGATAATTTGTTCTTGACATCAGAATGGTTTGGGCTGATCCTAAAAAAATTAATCTGAGCACTGACTTTGTTAGCAAGTATAATTTATATATGTATTTAAAATATCCATTCTGATATAAATTGATGAGAAATGCTTTGTTGTCCTTTTTCTTTTGGCTATTTTGGATAGGAAATCATCTGTGGATGGAGTGGGTTGTTTTGGGTTGAGAGGGAAAGGAGTAGTGCTGGTTGTTTTGTTTGACAAGGTTATTGATCTTGCCTTTGCAGTCTTTACTAGCCTTTCCTTTGACTGTCAGTTGATGAAATGTTTGTCTTTATGCAGCTAAAGTGGTTCCCCAGCAAATCACTCACACTTCTCCCCGGATCCAGTCTGATTACACAGCAGAGAGGAGTAACCTCATACCTCTGTCCAGCCACCGGGCATCTCCAAACCCAGTGGCCATGGAAACCAGAAATGACAACAGGTGGGCAGAACTAACAGCTGCATCAATGAGAGTGTGTGTCAGTAGGGTTTGAGTGCCCTGCTGCTTTTCTATGTTCCACTGTGGTGGAAATAATGTCAAAAAAACTGAGGGGAGGGGTGTGATTTGGTATTTTTGAATCAATTATGATAATTGGGGTAATTGGCAGCTTACGAGAGATGAGATTGGGAAGCACAGCATGTGCTGAAGGGCAGGGGTTGAAGGTTAGCTGTTGAACTCATGTAACACTTGCTCTCTTTGATGCCTGTAGGCAGTCGGTGCCTGTCCAGTTCCAGTATTTCTTACCCACCTACCCCCCCTCTGCCTACCCTCTGACTGCCCACACCTACACCCCCATCACCAGCTCTGTGTCCACCATCCGCCAGTATCCAGGTAAGCCCAGCTTGGGGCAAGCAGCCCTGGGCCTTTGTTGAGCTTTTAGCTTATGTTTGTGCTTTAGTGATGGAAGGAACTAAAAGGATTGCCCTTGACTCTGACAATTAGTCATAAAAAGTCTCTGATGATTTGTTTCCAGACTCGTGGACAAGGGGTGCTGAATTACTTCAGAGCCTACTAAATGCAGCTAATAACAGTTTTCTCAGGAGTTTCATATTTAATATCCCAAGGGTTGTGTGTCTATCAGTAAAAGTTTCGAGTCTACAAATCAAAACAGTTTGCCTCCTCCAAACTAAGCCAACTCTTTGATGCATCTTCATTCCCTGGGGTTCTGATAAGCTCTTTTAATATCTTTTTACATGAATGTACAGTTTGGGAGAGAAACCTGGACCAAAAAGGGAAAAGCTAATTTGCATTGCACGCTTGCATTAGTGTTGTGTTTAGAAATATGGAGCAATTACTGTATTTGAACAGTAACAGTAATTTGCAGTAAAAAAAAAGATGCACAACCCAAACTTATGTCATTCTTGACAAAATTTGGAACATTTTTACCTTACTGGGTCATTTAGGGCTGTTCTCTATAATGTGATAATTTCCACTATCCAGACTGCAAGAACATGCACAATGTGGATTTTCATGGCATATCTGTGTCTGCTGGCAGCATGTTACCTGTGAGCAGTACAGAGGAAATTCAGAAGGACTGGGAGGTGGCAAAGCCCATTTGTTGAATGAGAAAGTGTAGATTCATAAGGTTCTCTAGGTTGAGAAAGACTTTTAAGATCATCAATTCTAACCATTAATCCAGCACTCCTAAGGCCACCACTAAACCATTTTCCCAAGTGACACATCCACATGTCTTAAATACTGCCAGAGATGGGAACTCCACTGCTTCTCTGAGCAGCCTTTGCCAGGGCTTAATAACCCTTTATGTGAAGAATTTTCTCCTAACATCCAATGTAAACCTTCCCTGACAGAATATAATTGCTCACAGTCAAGGATTCCAGTTCTGGAGGCATGCTGGGGTGGTGGTAGGTTAATGGTCATTTGTATAAATGCAGATGCATGTTCTTTATCAGGGGCTTATTGACAGAGACATTTAAATTGTTAAATTGACTTGAAGAATCCATAGAAGGTATTAATTATGGCAGCTGGTGGTGGCAACTTAGAGCATTCAGGGTATGAGGAGGGAGGTACACCTGTGCTGAGCACAGCTGGGTGAGGGTACAGAGGAGACTTTTTAAAGATCACTGAGATAAGGAAAGTTAATACAGAATTTTGGAGGAAGAATGTAGGCTTTGGTTTTTCAAAAGCTGGTTATGTTTTACTTAGTATCCTAAAAGGATTTTGTTGGATAGAAAGTTTTGCAACAACTGACATGAGAGATTAAATGTGCCACGCTTTAGACAGAGCCATTTTCAGGGACCTGGTTTCAGTTTTTGATGCCTGTTTTTAGAGTGTCTTGTCAGCACAAGAACTTGATGGAAATCCTATGACAATGATAAAACCAGCTTGTTCTGCATTGTTAGCCAGGAAGGGCATTGTTGGCAAGTTCACACTTGCATTCTGTGTGCGGCTGCAGAAATCCTGGTGCAGCTCTGCAGAGCCTGGAAATCTGGAGATCCAGGGTCTGCAGGTTGTCCAACAGTATTGTGTAAGTGCTGCATGGGAGAACTGTAGTACACTGTATAGTGGATTTGGAAAGGTGGAATCAGTTGTTTAGAGCTGTGAATTTGTTTAAATGATTGAGCTGCTTAGAGAAGGTGTACTGTTGGGAACATTGCTCTGACACTAAAAGATAATTGTGTTCATTTGAGCTGTGGGATCCAGCCTATAACTGTGAGCCCTGTTCTGAGGCCAGATAAGGTTGTGTTCAACTTCAGAGTTGAGTCAACTTCAGAGCACAAGAAATTACTTAGGTTTCTGATTACTTTTAATCTATTTCTTAAGCAGGAAAAATGCCAAGTGTTGGTACTTACAAGCATTGTAAAATAAGATAGTGAGCAAAAATAGAGCACAGCTTTCAGAGCCTGCAATTTGAGTCTACCCAAAAGCAGAGTTAAACTGATCTTTTCTCTCTTGCTGCAATTTGAAATAAAAAATGGAATGAAAACCAACAGTAATGTTTAATTCCTCTGGCAGACAATCTTCTCTACTCTCATATTTACCACTGCAACAAGCAGAGTGGAAAATTAATTTTTCAAAGCCCAAAGAAGTCTTTGAAAAGTTAGTATTTGAGCAAGAGGTGGCAGGGGACACTGAGGTGACCTGCTGGTGAGGTGTGTCTGTTGCTCCCAGTTTCAGCCCAGGCGCCCAACTCGGCCATCACAGCTCAGACGGGCGTGGGAGTGGCCTCCACTGTGCACCTGAACCCCATGCAGCTGATGACAGTCGATGCATCTCATGCCAGGCACATCCAGGGCATCCAGCCTGCCCCCATCAGCGCCCAGGGCATCCAGCCTGCCCCCATCAGTGCCCAGGGCATCCAGCCTGCGCCCATTGGGACACAAGGACTGCACCCTGCTGCACCCATGGGGGCACAGGGGCTGCAGCCAGCACCCCTCGGTGCCCAGCAGCCACCGGGCGACACCAAGACCTCAGGTAAGAGCAACCAGGCAAGTCCTCACTTCAGAGTGAGACAGAGCAGCTGAGCTGCTGTCCTGCACGTTTGGCTCTGATTGATGATGTTGTTACAGTCTTTGCAGTGCAGAGGTGGACACTGGTACATCCCTGCACATATTCTCCCAGCAAATGCCTGCTGCTTGTTTCTGAACTGATCTGTTTTTAAAGCATGCTAGGTGGAGCGTGTGGGTAGCCTTGGATGGGATGGATTGGATTTACTTCAGTGGAAAAGACTGGTAGTGCCTGAGCTTAAACAAATGCCTTCAGTAAGGCCTTGTAGGAAAAGTAATTTACAAGAGAGCAAAGTTGTGCTTTTAGATCCCAGGAGCAATTAGAATACAGCCAGACCTTCTGCTGTTGATAACCTGATCTTAAGCTGAGACAGAAACCATCTTTCATTATAAATGATTGGTCTGATGAAGCCCCAACAACTTACTGGAGGAATGGAAGATGGCGTCCAAGAGAATTTGCTGTTGCATAGCTGCAGGCACTGCACAGTGTCTTCCTGGCTGTCCACATGCTCTGCATCCCTCAGTTGGCCAAACAGCCTCTGGTAGAAGGTCAGAATGCAAACACAGCTGGTGTAGCTTACATACAGCTGGCATGTGTTGCCACGTGGCCTCTACCAGAAGTGCTGCTCTGTTGACCCAGTTGTGTTGGTGATCTCCCTAGTGATTTCTGCCTTTTCCTTGCCTTCTGAAAAATATTATTTCCCTAGAAGCAGTTGTTAGGCAGGAAGTAGTTTCTGTCTTCCTTGCGGAAGGTTCAGTGATGAAATTGCTCCTGGCAAAGGTACTGCTTACAGAGGAGTCTGAAAACACTGCAGTTACAGACTGTGGGACTCAGAATGGACAGCATGTGCTCTGCAGACACCTGCTTTGTCCTCAATTCCGTTAAGTAACTGCTGCTTTCCACTCTCTCTTTTCTTCTCTGCTGCATCCATGTCCATCCTTCCCAGCAGTAGTCTTGGCAGATGGAGCCACCATTGTAGCCAATCCTATTAGCAACACATTCAACACTGCTTCTGCAGCAACTACAGTTGTGCAAACCCACAACCAGAGTGCCAGTGCCAGTGCTCCAGCCCAGGGCTCCTCCCCACGCCCGAGCATCCTTCGCAAGAAACCAGCCACGGATGGGTGAGTGGAACTGAGGGTGACACCCGGGTGACAGTGCGAGCCAGCCCAAATGGAATCATTTCAGTGGAGATAAGGAATACTGTAGCAGATTATTCAGTCAGCAATGGTTGCAAGTAGCCTGCTGATCAGTTGAAACAGTTCTCTTCGTCCCCCAGGGCAGGATATAGTTTTCTGTAGTGTCAGTAATAAAATGAGAAGGACAGTTTGTCTCCTAGGTCTTGAAAGTAACCTTTTGAGGGAAAGTGGATTTGAGGCTTTCTTGCTTAGTGTGATAAGAAGAAAGAGTTCATAGTCTGCCAAAATTAGAATTGGGTGCTTTGTCTTCAGTACTTTTCTTGGAAGAATATGTGGATGAGTGGAAAGGATAGGATTAGTACCCTGCTGTGAAATCTGATTAGAAAAAGGGAGGGAGTAACTTAAACTCTTAAAATATTTTATGTTGCCTGTCTATTTTTAAGTGCCTTAATAAAGAGGCAAAAGACAGCTTTAGAATTAACAATGTATTTCTTCCCAGCTAGCAACTGAAAACGTTTGAAACTAATGTGTCCTGTGAGATTAAAATTGCATATTTTTTTTATATGGGTGGAAACCTTTATTAAGGCAGAGAAGCTGCAGGCTGTAAAACTGGATGAGAAGTTAAAGAGTCAGGTAGATCATTAAGAACTGTTTGCATTTGAGATGTTGATTATTTTGGACAGCAATTTGACTTTTGGTCCCACAGGAGACTAAATAGTCTCTAAAATACCTTAATCAGCCTTATCATCCTAATATCCACCCTCAGGCCTTGAGGTCCTGGAGTCATGCTCTGGCAGTTGGTCCAGCTGAAGGCAGCAGATGCCCGTCTGAGCACTGTTTAGTTCCAGATGATTTGCTCAGTCTTGAAGCAGGAATGCCGGACAGCGGCGTGGCCAGACCCCTTTGTCCACTGCTGGAGCCTAGCAGTTGCAGCAAAATGTTATCACTGACAAGATGAAAGTAAAGCTGGCATTCTTGGAGAAGCCCTAAATTGGGTGAGACTAGGCCAGAGCAACTAATCTTTTATTTTAAAAGAAGATAAAATGCCTAATTTGAAAAGTAAAATGAGACTCTTTGTGTAGCGAATTGGTTACACTGAAGACAGAGAGCAGCCATAACTCCTGTCCTGGTTTGTGTAAGAGAGCTGATTTCTTTGCTCTCAGGGGTGTTTGTCTTTGCACCAGGGATGTGGGAATCCTAGAACTGTCTGTCTCTTTCAGGCTGGCAGTCCGGAAAAGCTTAATTCCCCCTCAGCCACCTGAAGTGGCCAGCACACGTGTGGAGAGCACTATGCGAAGCACATCTGGATCACCACGGCCTGCTGGGTAAGACTTTAGGAAACAGCCAACTGCAGCATAATAGTTTCATTATATTTGTTTGAGTTGTGTTCTCTGGCTATTGAAACATTATTTCTTTCTTTTGGAAAACAATCTATTTTGAATTTGTGACAAACTCAAACAGCCTTGACAAGTTCTGCTGTTCGTGAAGCTGAGAAAATTACCTTTGAAAGCTGTGGTGATGAACTTTCACAGAAATCAACAAAAACCCTCTGTTATTGTAAGGGGAGATAGCCCTCAGAACTTTTTTCTATAGGTAAATGTGACATCTGTCCTGCTTCACTTGAGTTTAGTGAGTTTACAATTTCTTGTTTTATAACTGTAAGCCACAGTGGGAGCTCCTGCAGAGGATGGGGCCAGTACAGTTTTGGGTAAAAGTCCCTGTTAGCTGCATTTTAAAACTGTTTTGATCCTTTTACATGTATTTTGAGATTACCTGGAATTAGTAATGACATTTGTTTGTCACAGTTTAAAAAAAAGTAGTATCTGTAATCAATACAAAGGCTTAGAAAGGGAGAGGAGGAGGAAATATAACTGAGATTAAGCCTTCTCCTGTTCTTTAACACTTAACTGAGCCAGGCAGGTGCAGGAAAGACTGGATAGTGTGACTGTGCCGGGTGTTCACAACCGAGATAAAGCTCACTTGGCTTTGCTTTACTTTTATTTGTGCTACAGTGGCAAGCCAAAGCCTGAAATCCACGTGTCCATGGCCACCCCAGTCCCGGTGTCTATGGAGGCGGTGTGCAACCAGGGCGGAGAGCAGCCCGCCCTCAGCGTGCCCCCAAGCTCCCAGCAGCCGCCCTCCGCCATTCCCACCATCATGGCGGCCGCCAGCCCCACCTCGCAGCCCGCGGCAGCCGCAGCGCTCTCCGCCATCCCGGGGGCTGCTCCGCCCGCTCCGCCCGCCTCCACCACCATCGTGGCAGCGCCCGCTCCTCCAGCCACCATCAGCGGGGCCCTGTCAGCAGTGCTGGGCCCTGTGGTACCAGAGATCAAAATCAAAGAGGAAATGGAGCCTATGGACATCATGAGACCCGTATCTGGTAGGTGGCTGGGAATCAGCAGGTTGCTGGTTTTGGTTTTGAGACAGTGGAGGAATTAGGAGGATTTCATCAGTTTCATCTTAAAATGAAAAGACATCTCTTCCAGGGTAGCACAGAACACCAGAGTTCCCATATGCTTTATAAAGATCTTTTTTGCCTTTTTCCTAATCTGCCATGAGATCATTTCTTATTGTGGCTGCTTTGTTCATGTTCAAATGATCCAACTCCAAAGAGTCTGTGTGAATTCCTTGCCTAAAATGCACGTGCTCAGCAGTGGTACCAACGTATTATGGAACAGCTCAGTTAAATCCAGTTTGTTTACAGCTCCTACTGTTTAGGTCCAGTGGCCTTTCTTGTATGTGAGGAATTCATGGCCAGGGTAGGACTTCCAGAGTCCTCATGTGATTCATGCATATTTTTCTCCAGAACTTTTCAAAATGTTCATTATATTGCCTTACTTATCCAGCTTGGCCGTAGTTGCTATCAAATGGCATGGTCAGTAAATTCAGATCCTTACAGATCTTATTGGGCACTGTGTAGTGGCAAAGTGGTAGGAATGCATCTCAAATTCATGAGTTTCAGAGTTCAGGTTTAGCTGTTGGTTTTATCACTCTCCTTGAAGCTGTGTGTTGTCCTTTGAGAAAGCTACTCCTCGCTGCAGATGTGTCTGGAGCATGAGCAAGATACCTTTAAGCTCTTTGGGGTTCTTCTGTCTCTTGCTGGCATTTGTGGCCAAATTGTCAAGAGATCCCATCCCAGAAATTTTGTGCTGCAGCCTTGGTCGCGGCTGACTGTCCCTCCAAGTTCAGGGATTGTTCCCTCAGGCTACCTGCCACGCTGCTGCCAGCTGCACAGGTCTGTAGGTTGGTGCAGTGACCTGCTGAGCAGTACTGAGAGCTTGGCAGTACAAGCAGACTCATGCAAGAAGAGTGCTGCAGTCCTACTTGGATTCTATCTGACTCCTACCACAAGAGAGTAGGGATTTGCTTACTATGACAGTGACCTGTGCTGGTGTACATACAGAGGGGTTTTTTTACAGTAACGCAGACAGATGTTAGCATGACTTCTTTTAGTAACAAACTAACACAAACTTCAAATATGAAGCAACTGAGGGGCAATTGGCTCTGCTGTCATTCTTCATGTATATGAGACACTAAAGACTTCAGCTTACAGGCTTGTCCTAATAATTACTGCTGGCTTAATATCTGGCCTGTTGGTACACATCACACTCCTCACACTGCTGAAACAGGAACTACTGTTGAAAGCAGTGTTCAAACAATGCATTGTCTTCCCACTGCTGATAGTTTGGCTTCTTCTCTTTCCTTCCTCTCAGCAGTCCCTCCTTTGACTACAAGTACTGTGTCTCCATCTTTGGCACTGCTGGCCAACAATCTTTCCATGCCTCCAAGCGATTTGCCACCCGGTGCCTCACCGAGGAAGAAACCCCGTAAGCAGCAGCATGTCATCTCCACAGAGGAAGGGGACATGATGGAAACAAACAGCACTGATGATGAGAAATCCACTGCCAAAAGTTTGCTGGTGAAGGCAGAGAAGCGAAAGTCTCCTCCAAAGGAGTATATAGGTAATGACATCTCTGATGTCTTTGCTCTTATTCAGGGGTCTGTATTTTCTCTTCTGTTTGTTTCTCAGAGAAGGCGCTCGGTCACGTTGCCACGTCCTAAATATGAGTGGTAGAGGATCCAAGTATCTGTTCCTCACCACTTTTTGTATAGGGCTGGGAAAATGTCAGGAAAAACGGATTTTCTCAACATACATTTTGTATGAGGTGGCACTTACCGATCTGCTGCTGGAGTTCTCGTGGATGCTGACGTGCTTCCCCTCCTGGATGATAATGCATTTCTGGATCCTTTTGTAGATGAGGAAGGCGTAAGATACGTCCCCGTGCGTCCCAGGCCGCCGATCACGCTGCTGCGGCACTACCGCAACCCCTGGAAAGCTGCCTACCACCACTTCCAGAGATACAGCGACGTCCGCGTCAAAGGTCAGCCCTGCACGGAGCAGAAGGGAGGGGAAGGAGGCCACACAGAATTAGCTGTAGTTTTGTAAATGAAAAAATGGGTTCGGTTGTTGATGGATCTGCTTGTGTGCAGTGATAGAAACTCGCTCACCAAAGGTGTCCTTGTGAAAGGGACAGGCTGCGGTGATTGGCTGCTGCTGAGTTTTGCCACCTAATGCTTGCCACTTTAATCACAAACGTTCTGTGTTTAGTGTAACTAGTCTTGTCAAGTAATGGTGGACATTTTTACCTAATACAAGGAAAACAAAGGTCAGATATTGTCCTCCAGACTTTTTAGCTAGTATTTTAGAATTTTTAAGCAAACTGGGTTTTCACAACTGTGCAAATACATCAAAGAGAGAGTAGAAGTAGTACAAGATGGACGATTTACTTTACTTGTTTGTGCCAGGTGTTTGAAACCTGGCTAGGATATTAGCTAGTATTCTCTAATAACTTAGCTAGTATTTTAGAATTTTTGAGCAAACTAGGTTTTGACAGCTGTGCAAATACATCTAAGAGTAGAAGTAGTACAAGATGGACCATTTACTTGTTTGTCCCAGGTGTTTGAAACACTAATTCTTTAAATGAGAAAAAAAAAATGATACAATCTTTCTGAAAGTACAGATAACCTGTTAGTCAGTGAGAGCAGCAGTCAGGTACATGGCAGATGGGAAGTCACTTTCCTGTCTGAATCAAAATGTTGCTCATTGTCATTTATTAGGGTGTAGGGGGAGCAGAACTTGGGTTATTGTTGTTTGGGAAGAGAGGTCTGGGCAACTGCTGAAATTTGAGTACTGTATTCTTGTGTTTCCTGGTGACAGAAGAGAAGAAGGCCATGCTGCAAGAGATTGCCAATCAGAAGGGTGTGTCCTGTCGTGCACAAGGGTGGAAGGTCCATCTCTGTGCAGCGCAGCTCCTACAGCTGGTAGGTGCATGGGGCTTGGAGCTTCCTGCAACATGGGGGAACATGAGGCTGTGTAAGACAGGAAAAGGTTCTCTCAAACTCATTACATTGGGATGCCCTAAAGGAGCTGGTGTGTAGTGCCCAAAGGGAGTGGGACATGCTTTCCCCTTTCTCAGGAATGTGGCATAAGTGGCTTGGAAACTTGGAGTGTTGGTTTTGATCCAGACATAAGAGCTGATGTATTTTGTACAGATGATCAAAACTGGCAACTCCCTCCTGCTGATGCACAGGTCTGAAGAAGCGTCTGTTTGGGATGGTGCGGCTGATCTGAGGAGGCAGCACTGATCCACATTCCTGGATGCTTCTGTTTCAGGTTGGGGGTGAGGTAGGTGCTCTGCATTTTAGCACCAAACTCCCCAAAACCTCTGCATTCCTGGAATAGTACTGTGAGCAGTAGGGGAAGCAGTTGTGGTAGGATCCATGTTTCTTCAGAAGAGGAGCAATCCTGTAAATAGGATGTTAAAAGGAATGATAGTGCCACATTTTATCAGAGGCTCCATCTTCTGAATCACTGACAAGAGCAGCTGAGAGGGGAATGGATTATCACTGTTTCTGTGTAGTTTTGTTTACACGGGCAAGTCTTTGCCAGCTTGGCAGTGACCCTTCTCATGAAGGGCTGATGTCTTTTAGACAAACCTGGAGCACGATGTGTATGAGAGACTGACTGCCCTGCAGGAGGGACTCATTCCCAAGAAAAAGGCAGCGACCGATGATGACTTGCATCGAATCAATGAGCTGATACAGGTAGGTCCTGTGGCCTCTCAACCCAAAACCATACCCTGAGTTACAAGGCATCCTGCTGCTGTCAGTAACAGCTAAAGCTGATCCAAAAAACCCCACGTGGGTTCACTTCCTGTGCCAGCAGTTACAAGGGGAAGTGGAAAGGCACTGCTTAGAGCAGGCATTCTGCGCTGGTTAATGATGAGTGTTTCCTTTCAGGGGAACATGCAGAGGTGTAAGCTTGTGATGGATCAAATCAATGAGGCTCGAGACTCCATGCTAAAGGTCTTGGATCACAAGGATCGGGTTTTGAAGCTTCTAAACAAGAATGGAACTGTCAAGAAAGTGTCCAAATTGAAGCGAAAGGAGAAGGTTTGAATGCAGATCCACTGCTACTGCTACTCAGCCAGATTTCTCCAGACTGATGACTTTGGAAATGGAGAACGTGTACAGAATGGAGCTGAACCTTTTTGTAGTTTGGGTTTATTTTTAAGCAGAGCATCAGAATAAAAAAGGATGAGTTTAGGGAACAGATGGACACGTGAAGCCTGGTGACATGAAGGGATTGTCCTTGATCTTGTCATAATGAACAAAGATTTCTCTCAGGCTCATCCCTTTTTAAAGTCTTTCCAGTCCCACTGTTTAACTCCTGATGTGTCAGGTATGGACACAGCTGTAAGGCAGGAGGTTGTGCAGGGGACTCCAGGAGGCTGACATACAGCTATGGACCCAGACAGCAGCCAAGCTTCCAGCAGTGGAAACGGCACCTCTTTCAGTTACGCCATTCAGTTCTCATTCTGACCTTCCAGTCTCTAAAGCAGCCTTCTTACACCAGTGCCACTGCACTAGGGGATCTCCCACAAAGAACTCCAACAGCTCAGAAGTCCTAGCTGTCAAGATTAATTAAAAAAAAAAAAGGATAAAAAAAGCGGGGGGAGGGGGGAAATAATTTCAAAGTGATATTGTAGTGTCTGTGTCTGTGTTGGTGCTCTGGGATACTTGTGTTGAGGTACCTCTTGCAGCAGAGGTGCTGTAGCTGGTGTAATGTTAATTGTACGTACCACATACATCCTGAAAACATGAATAAAGGAATTGGAGGGTTTTGTATGTGAGCAGTTGGTGTACCTTTGTACCAGTGAAACTCTTCAAGCTGTAAACTTGAAAACAAAGCTTTGGAAGAAGCCTGAAGGGAGAAGGAGCATGTTGGGAACCAGCCAGCATCCTGTGCTGTGGAGGGTGAGTAATGCAGTTCCCAGTTCATGTCCTAAAGATGAAATATGGATTGTCCCCCATACACTTGTGCATTTAACCTTGATATTTTAGAAAAATAGCTAAATCAGTTCATTTTTAGAGTTCTCAGCAGGAAACTTCAGTGTTGTGAACTAACTGTTAAGAATACATTCTTTTCCTCATCCAGTTACAGTGCTGTTATCTTGCCTTTATTCAGAACTGAGTTCTTTCAGCACTTAGATCAAAAATATAGTATTTATTCTTATGTCCATATTCACACTGTTTTGGTTTTTTTTAACACATGCGAGCCAAGTTTATTTCAGCTTTGGATGGTAGTCTTTCATATTAGCTTGATTTTGCTTGTTCAAATGAAACCACTTCCATTGTAAGATGCAATTCTAATATAATGATAGTTAACTTCAGTATTAGGAAAGTTACAGTAGTTGTGTGTGTATGTTGCAATTAAAAGCAGAGGTTAAGACCAGAAAAGGTGGGAATTAATCTGCTGCAGTAACCTCAAATTTCTTGTGCTTCAGGAACAGAAGAACATGCACAACTGGTCAAGTATTTGTTTAATGTTGTCAGGGTAATAAAACACAGCACCAACACAGCCAGTTCCTAAGGACTCTACAAGAAGCTCTCTGGTGATCATGAAGTGGACTTCTGTAGGGTTGGGAACTGTTTCATATCTTGACAAAGGGGTTTTGGGTGCAATCCAAGGCATTACCAGCAAAAAATGAGGTATGTGGGGGGCGGGGAGGGAAGAAGGGAGGGAAGCATTTTTTTAAACACTGCAAAAGTTAAGAAGTTGCTCTTTATCTGTTCTTCTCGGTGGTACTTCTTTGTAATGTTAGTTTTCATAAGCTGGTATTTAAGACTGCCATCAGGACAGCCTTGAATACCAGAAAGGTATGACGCTGTTCCATAACCTTAGACTGGCAGTACTGTGCTGTGGAAACCGTGTAGATTCTGTAATGTTGAAGGACAGGATCAAACTGTAGAAGGTGTCCCAGCCCATGGCAGGGAGTGAACAAAACTTTGAAGGTCCTTTCCTACCCAAACCATTCTGTGAGTCTATTCTGCAGCAGACAGTAAGATGCACTGCTACTCAGCCAGATTTCTCCAGCTCACATTTTTATGCCTCTTATTAATTGCTTAAGCTTCAATGAGAAATGGCATAAAATGCAGCCTTGAAGGGGTTTGGGCAGTTTGTCTCTTGGGGTTGAATGTGCAGTGTGGGTACTCTGGGATATGCAAAGTTTGCTCTTCGTTTTGCCCAGGTGTTTCTCCGGTGTTGTTGGAAGGGCATTAGGAATAAGTGCTGTGGTTTTCTCTATGCCATCCCTTATGTACAGCCACAACAACCCTGAGTGACTCCGAACCGCCCACTGTCAGGGAATTCTCTCAGGGTGGAACGCAGAGCCCCTATTTCTGCAAGATGTCCTAAAACCCTTGACGAAGTAACTACTTCTCAGCTTTGGTTTCTGTGGTGCTGTGAAGAAGGGTGGAGGGAAGGATTTGGGTGCCCCGTTGGCAATACTGAAAAAGCAATTTTTGCATTGGTGTTGTGATATCTATGGCACTGCCATAAACACATTACACTGTAACTAAAGCCATCCTGGCGGCCGGAGCCGCTCACTCTCAGGGCCGGCCGGGACGCCGCTCTCCCCTCACACCGCCGGGCCGGACCAACGCTCCGCGCAGCGAGGGGGGGAGGAGGAGTAAAGGGGGTGGAGAGACTCCCCCGCTCCGAGCCGCGCAATGGACGCTCCCCGCCTCGCGCCCCGCCCCCACTGCCGTCAGCGCCCCCGCTGGCCAATGGCAGCGCGGAGCTACCGCCGCGTGACTTCCCCGCCCCCGGAACTGTTGGTTCCCGCACGTGCGGGGCTCACGTGACGGGGAGGGCGCGGAAGCGCGCGTCTCTATGGTTCCCATGTGGGGCAGAGCGCCCGCCCTGGGCCCTTGGTTGTGTTGGCGCCGCCGCGAGGCTGGCGGACTATGAGTGTCCGTCCCTCATTACCTCACGGCCGGGAGGAGGAGGAGGAGGAGGAGGCTGCCGGGATAGCGGCGGACCTGCCCGCGGCCTCGCTCCGGTCCTCCGGCCGCCCCGGGAAGCCCCGGCCGCGGCGGGCCCTGCCCGCTCCCCCCGCCCGCCGGGCCCGCTTCTCCGGGGAGCCTCGCCCAGGCCCATGGCCCCATGAGGCGGCAGAAGGCTGCGGGGCAGCAACGGCGGCGGCGGGGCTGAGGCGGAGGAGAAGCCGGGACGGGTGCAGGAGGTGGGTGACCCCGCCGGGGGTGTGCGGGAGGCAGGGGTGGAGGGAACCCCCGAGTCCGCCCGCCCGCCCCGGGCTCGGGGAGGCCGCAGGGGGGTCCCGCTCCGCGGCGCCCCCTGGCGGCCCCGGAGCTGCTCGGGGGGTCGGGCCGGGGGCACGGGGGGTCCCCGGGGTCTCCCCGGGCCGGGCCCGGCGGGGCTGCGGGACCCCCCCGAACACCGGCAAAGTTTGTGTGCGGGAGCCCGGGGCTCGTCCCGCCGCCGCCGCCGCGGTGCCCCGGTGTGCCCCCCGCCCGCCCGCGGGGCGCTCCCGGAAAGCGGGGCTGGAGGCGAGCGGCCGCCTTTGTTAGGCCCCTGCTGCAGAGGAGGGGAGAAGGGAGGGAAGCTCCCCCCTGCCCCTGCCACGTCTCCGATCTTTAATCAAGTGTTGTGCTTCCAAGTAAATAAATAATGATTTATCTTCCCCAATGCGGCTGAGCCGTCGGTGGTAACTGGGGAAGGCTCAAAAGGCTCAGCACCCTCAGAACCAGAGCAGGTTACTTTTAATAGGCACTGAAGAATTTTCATGGTTGCTTTGTCAAAGTTATGCTTTTCTTTTGCCTGGTTTGGTTTCTTTTGCCTTTTTTTTTTTTCTTTCTTATTTTATTGTTATTGCCAAAGTGGAGATCAAAGAAAAAATTATCATTAGATCTTGTAAATTGTTCCTTATGATCTTTCTAAAACCTTGAGGTGAGGATTCTTAAGCAGAGCAAGCACTGCGGGCATGCGAGGTGCACCCTTCAACACCCCTTCCACCGGTTCTGGTTCGGTTCAGAGTCCTGTGACTCCTGCTGTGACCGATGAAACTTCATGAATAAAGTTTACTGCCTTTGCACGTGCAGAGGAGGGAGGGAGTTGTCACAGCCTGGATTTCAGTGCGTGTCATCCCTCAGCCCCCAGTACTGTGTGTGTGCTCTCAGCTTGGGAGGGTTGGAGGGCTGCTCTGAGAGCTGTGTCACTTTGTCCCCCGTGGTGACTCACGTGCCCGAGCTTTGAGCCCCGTTTGACAGACTGGTTTTCTCTCCCCTGGTGTATTCAGATCTCACGGTGCTGTTGGTGTTAAGTTCCTGCCACTGGCCTGTAATCCTTGCCTATCATGTTTGTTCATCTCTGTCTGCACGGCCTTTCCTCCCTGTGTTTGTTTCGCCCCTTCTTGTGGTGCATGAGCTAATTCTCATCCTTGCAGGCAAAACACTGTTCTGGGTTGTTGTGTTTTTTATACCATGCCTGTTTCCTGCTATTATCACTTTCCTCTGTTCAGGCCGTGCTGGCTTCAGCTCTTCCTGTCATGCACGTCTGCATGTTTATTTGGAAACTGTCTTCCTTCACCCAGTCCCAGAAAGTAAATGCAGATTCCAGTTTGTGGTCTGGAAAATAGTCTGTAGTTTAGAAAATGGTGGTTTCAGTGCTTTTAGCTCCTCTTTGATCTTGCCAGTGCTAAATCAAGGGCAACACCCTTGGGAGTCCAACCCCAAAGGTGTCATTTTAGGCTGCTGTCATTCGGTACTCAGGAACAGGGAAGGGAAATGCACTTTTTTTGCCACTGGTGCAGGCATTGACTGAGGAGGGATGGGTGAGCAGGAAAAGTAGTGGATATGGTGTATCTGTAGTCCCAAGTCCTTTTTTCTTCTGTTTTTCCCACAGTTTTGTTCTTTTCATGGGAAGTCTGGTTACATTTTTTTTTTGTGATGAGCCACCTATTAAAGTGTTCAATACCTTGGAAAGTGTGATTGCATGCATGTTGTGTCCATACTCTTCCAATTTACGTGTGCTAACACCCATTCTGCTGAGCTGGCTTTAGTGCTGGGTTTGGTCACGTGGCTTGGAGGGTTTTCTTCCTCTCTTTGTAGCAGAAGCAAGGAGGCAGCTGTTGGTTTTTCACCTGTAACTCTTTGTGTAATACTTTTCCCCCCTCCCCACCCCTCCGTGCCAGGGTTCTGCAGTGCTCCAGGCAGCGAGTTTTGAAGCAGGATGGGAAAAAGACGCTGTGTTCCTCCACTTGAGCCCAAGCTGGCAGCTGGCTGTTGTGGGGTGAAGAAGCCCAAATTGTCCGGGAGTGGAACGCACAGTCATGGGAATCAGACCACAACTGTACCGAGCTCCAGTTCAGGTCCTCTTCAGAACCACCAGCATACAGATGGGAATAATGGAAGGGAGAACGTATCTGACTTGACTTTGGGCCCAGGAAATTCCCCAATTACTCGAATGAATCCCACTTCAGGAGCTCTGAGCCCACTTACTCGGCCCAATGGAACTGCCAACAGCACCAAGAACCTGGTGGTGACAGCAGAGATGTGCTGCTACTGCTTTGATGTACTCTACTGTCATCTCTACGGGTTCCCTCAGCCGCGGCTTCCTCGATTCACCAATGACCCCTAGTGAGTACCGCCTTCTGTGGGAGCAAAGCTGGGAAACAGCTTCCAGAGCTGGCCTTCCCTTGGGGAAGGGTGAAGGGTTTCCTCTGGGGAGTGGGAAGAGTGGTGTGCAGGGAGGAAGGGGGCATTCTGCTCCTTACTTTGTCTGCTGGAAACAAAAGGATGCAATGCAAGTGCACAAAAGATTAAAGTGTTGTTTGTTGGTGGAGGTGAGTGAGCTTTAAAGAGTGTCCTTCGAGAGAGGAAATGCTTAACTCTACAGAAAGAGAGCTAGGCCAGGTGTGAAGAGGGGTGGTGCTTCTTCAGCTCAGTCTGGTGTGTTCCACGAGGCACTGTGTTCTTTGTGGAGGAGTGCAAACCCACTTCATGGTAATGTTCTGGTAAAGATTGCCCCCTTCTTAGTAAGTAGTTTCCTCTGCAAAAAAAATTAACCCAGCATTGCCACCTACAAAAATGTACTAAAAAACCAGTTAAATAACGGCATTAATTTGAAGAAGCTCCAGCTTCTAGTGTGAGACACTGACTTGGAGAAGGGAAGAGACTTCCTTCTGCAAAGCAAATGGAAAGGGAATAAAGTTAGAAGTTGAAGTTGGGACAAGTTTCCAGCTCATCCTGAAACAAATGCCAGGCTGGTGAGGATTGGACAAGGACACTCAAAAGAAGTTTTCAGCCGTCCAAGTGAATGGGTTTAGCAGGGAGGGGAATCTAAAAATTACCAGTTATGGAAGATGTGTTAGGAAGATAGCACTAGCTGGGCAGTATGGGGAGAAATCAAAGAATCATTTAGGTTGGAAAAACCTTTGAGTGCAACCATGAACCCAGCATTGCCAAGAAAGTCAACTTTAAAGGGCGATACCAAGGTTAGGAGGAAAGGAGATGTGCATGAGCAGAAGCAAGGAGAAGGATTTATGAAGCTGTTTCATTTTTGGTGAGATTTAGCTAATGTTTATGTGAAGGTTGACTGCATAGGTGTGGAAATGTTAATGTTAAAATGTTTGTTGAAAGAGTTATATGGGAAAGATCAATGACAGATGGACCTTCTGACACCCCTCCAGGGCCTCCTCCAGAACAACAGATAAAATAAAAACTTGCTGACATCCTTAATTTAAGCTAATGAATTTTAAATTGATGTAAGGAACAATGGCTTAAGCAGGTCAAGGACTTTCTTTCTGTGTATTCAGTGTCTGCCCACCTTTCTGCTGTCAGGGTGGATGTAGGTTGTGCTTCCATGCAGTTATTATTCCAGCTGGATTATGGAAACATGTTCTGAATGCTGCTGCAGAGTAAGCTGTTTAATACTGTAAATACAAATGAATAGAGAAATGCTCTGCACTAGGATATCAAATAGTTCCAGGGACTCCCCAGGCTGAAACATTTCTGGTATTCATACCTACGCCAAGTGGGCTCCCTTTAGAGCATTTGATGTCAGTCTGCTTATTGTTTTGTCACTTGGAATGTAAAGGGTTATTTGCTGTTGTTCTGTTAAGCCGTTAGGAGAGATGGTTTTACAGAGCTGCATTCTTTTGGTGTCAGAGGAGATTTCTGGCTGGATTTTGTTGCTTTTTCTGTTGACTAGTTTCAAAAAGGATGTCCTTTGGGGAATAGCAGCTGGTTGAATTTTATGCCCAGATTTGAAAAGTTAAAAATTGTTCACTGGTTATTTCTGTGCTCATAATTACAGGTCATTTAGATCAGCACACCAACGAAGCATAACCAGCCCTTTCCTTCTCTATCCATGTCAGCAAATGCTTACCTGGATTTTCTTGTGTTTCAGCATTTATGCTCTTACTCCCAGGAAATAGTTGGATGTACCCCAGGGAAAAGCATGGGGCTTGCTCTCTTGGAGAGCAGCACACAAGGAAGATCTGCCCCACTTAAGACAGTCTTGTAATGAACTGCAAGCCAAATGTTATCAAATACAAGAGTAAGCAAAGTGAAAATACAGAAATAATTTGCATTGTGGCCTTTTGTGACATAATTAATGTCATTGTAAGAGATCTTTGGACATAACAAAGGTTTATACCAGCAGTCTCTCTGGACAGATAGGGAAGAGACTGTTGATTGAATAGAAAGAGGCACAGCCTGTTCTTAAACTGGTTTTTAAAGTGGTGCTGAAGTTTGAAGTATAGATAAAAGCAGGTGTGAGATCAGGATTTGGCATAAACAGTGTAATAACGTGCAAGTTAGAGGGTTGTGGATTGAAAACCATCATGAATTTCAGTCACCAGCCTGAGGAGATGTGCACATGCACAGCACTCATGATGGGAATTATGGAGCTGGTGGATACCTGTGAAGTGAAGTTCCCTTACTCCAATGTTAGCAGTGATGATCACAGATCAATGGAGAGATGGTGGCATTGCAGGACTTGTAGTTATGTCTGAATTTACTTGGCAAAGGAAGGAAATATTCCCTTTACTATCCAGGTTACTACAGGTAATTACAACTTGGAACCTATGCAAGTGGTTAATTGGTTACTTTTTCCACTTTTGTACTTCAGTCTGATTACAAACTGGTGCTAAAACTGTACCATGGAAGTTTCTAGTTGCCGTGCAAGGCCAATAATAAGATACTTGCATCATAAAATCTGTTCTGTACCAGGATTTTTCTGGCTAAACCCTGATTCAAACAAACAGTATTTTTCTACTTTAAAATTCCCTTTGTAGTTAAAATCGATGAAGCTAATTTTTAGTTGCTGAAATTCTCCTTTCAGCCTAAAAACCTTCATCAAACACATTTAAAGTGGGATGTTGTGGCTGAGGAAGAAACAGTTGACATGATCCACTGAGGATATGGCTGCAAAGTACCAGTAAATGCTCTTGGGTGAACATGGACAAAAGATTGTTGTGACTTTTCTCAGTACATCTGGGAAATAACACTTTTCAAGGAGGGGCTCTGGAACAATGGGCTTATTGTCAGCTGCACCTGCAATTTGCTGAGTGCATTTATTCTTCAGAGACAGAAACATCATCTTCTCTGCAGTGAAAATAGTGAAATTTTATCTATGTGTATAGAATCATATCTCTCTTTATGCCTCAGTTGTTCTGACCACAATGAAAAATGGATTTAAATGTGCTTTAAGGTATTTTAAAATATACAGCCTTCTGAATGCAATTATCCTCTCCCCTCTGATAATATCTCTTCTATTATAGTTGCATAAAGCTGTGTTGCAGCTCAGTGGAAAGATGGGTTGTGGAATTTTTTTTTTTCCCTTTGGAAGGGGAAAGAGGTAAATTGAAAATGTGAACCTGCAATTTGAATTGAAGGGGAATTTACTTTATTTGTATTCTGTGAGTGATGGTTTTTATGTTCTCCCTTGCCTTTTTTCTTTGGGGTGACTGTCACATAGACTGAGCAGTACTTTCAAAATTTTTATTAGATTAAGGTAAATTTCCACTGAACTTGTGACAGTAGTGTTTCTCAGAGACCTCCTGTGTAAGTTTAGTATCCTATTTTTTCCCCAAGTTTTCTAATGTATTTTCTTTCACTCTTTTTATGTTTGCTCTTTCTATCTATATGATAGATGGAAATGTAGAGAAATTATATCCTGCAAGTGCCTTGAAGTGTTATTGGAAAAGTAGAACAGTAAATCCCCTGTCTTGGTCAAGCCAACCAGAAGGTTGTTGTTGGGTGTGGAGGGATGTTTCCCCTTCCTCTGTGGGCAAAGTCCTTCACAATTATCACTCAAGGCCTAATTGCTTTTTTAGGTGATTCTTTTGCCGTTGGTCACAGCTGGTAACTAGATCCTGAATGATGGATTTATGCTGTGATGGATTTAATTCCATTGTTGCTCTGAGGAATGTCACTGGGCACTGATTTATTACTACACTTTAAATTATGTTCTCACTGCTTAGACATAATAATTTCTGTTGCTGTGTTTGAGAAATCATCCATACTCCATGCTGTTTTTGTTGTCTGAACAGAACTTCTTAGTATTTTTGTAAGGCTTGCTGCAGAGGTTTGTTGCTTACAAGAGCTTCAAGAGTTCGAGGAAAGCAAGTGTCTGAGCTATGTTGTCAAATCAGTCTTGATGGTTTAAAACTCCTGTCAATGTTTTTTTTAATTTCAGAAAATCATATTCTACCATATTACTTAAAGTTCAATAGAAATCCACAGACTGATGTCTTGTGTTCAGTACTCTGTACTCTAAGTCACAGAATCACTCATCCTGCTTTTATAATTAGGTCAGCGTTTTCAGTTGCCTTACAGAATTTTGCAGATGTTCGGACATTCTTGTAGAGCTGCAACCACACTGTCCTTTTAGTGTTTCTTTCTACAGCTCTTTGCAATTTGACTCACTTCTGTAGAAGTCTCTTTTTTTGTATTTAATGTTCACAGTCATCTTTGCCTGTTTATCTCTTCATAGAGCTCTCTTATTCTGACTTGTTATTCTTTAAGGCCAAGTCATGAGTTGTAGTTTAAGAGCTTGAAATGAGCCTGCTGAATTTGAGAATCTACTGTTATGCCTGTAAATTCATGATGGTAGATAGGAAAGTGGAAATCCAGGTGATGTTTGAGTAGGAACAACAGTGTTTTAGATATGTGTTCAACAGGAGAAAATACGTGTAAATACAAATCAAATGTCAGGTAAGCAAAAGATGTGGACATTAACTGCTTGATGGACCCAGAAGTCAGATCTTCATGGAAATAGCAGGGAGAAAAAATAATCTGGATTTCTTTTCATTCCTTAAAAAGAAAAAAAAGAAAAGCTTTTATTGCACATCTGATTTATGGAAATGGTAATATAAAAAACTAACTCATATCATCTATATTAATTTCTATATGACCTATGCTGGAAACTAGTGGATGCTACAAAGTGAGGCCAATACTGACAGGTAATCAGTGGGATCAAATAACCATTTCACTCATTAGAAGACAGCACAGAGTCTGTTCAGGAAAGTGTCCATGGAGGGCTTCCAGAGTACTGCTGGAGAGGAGGGAGTGTGCTGAAAATGTGCAGGGAAGTGTTGGGGTTTGCATGTGGGGGGTGTGGGCATGAAGTTTTGTTCTTGCTAGACAGCACATGAGCAAACCTGCCTGCTGGGGTTTACTGGAGGGAAAAAAAGCAAAGGGACTCTTCCATACCTTGGTTGTCTCCCCTTAGCAGCCAAATATCTGTAGAGGCTGGAGGTTTCTTTTGGTTTTTTGCCTTTTCAGTCCACTCTTTGTGACGTGGAAGACGGGGCGCGACAAGCGGCTTCGTGGCTGCATTGGGACCTTCTCAGCCATGAACCTTCACTCAGGACTCAGGGAATATACATTAACCAGGTAACTGTCAAAAATTAAATAAATATGAAATTAGTTTGTTCACTGAAGATCTGTGTGTAAGGAGTCAAGGTTAGGATGTTGGATCAACGTAGTTCAATGTAATATGCTTCATAATGAAATAAACCTGAGTGTATGATAGTTACAGTGAGGTGATGTATCAGGATGTTGTGGAACATCTTTGCAAAGTGTGAGTTGCAGTTGGCATTTTAAGGCTACTGTCAAATCTGTCTTGCATACTAACAGTTTTGACATCTGTAGCACGTAATTTCCCTCTGCCTGCAGTAGGCATTGGACAGCATCAGGAAGCTTGCCACTGGTATTACACTTCATTAGATTAGGGAGAGATGCAAATCACTTTCTCTGCAGTAGCAGAGAAACATATTTCATGCAGGCATAATCAAAAGGGAATAATTGAGCATCTGACACTTTATTTTGGTGCTTGTGATACATCTTCTCTTCTCTTTAGTGCACTTAAGGACAGCCGATTTCCCCCCCTGACCCGCGAGGAGCTGCCCAAACTCTTCTGCTCTGTCTCCCTCCTCACTAACTTTGAGGATGCCAGTGACTACCTGGACTGGGAGGTGAGAACAGGTGCACTTGGAACTCTGCATCACTCTCTCGTTCCATTCGGGTTCGGGTTAGTACATGGTGATGTATCTCCTTCATTACAGGGGTATGTGGGGATAGAGGAGAACGGGAATAGAAGAAATGGGGCTGGAAAACTAGAAGGCAGGAAGGAGGAGGATGGTCTAGCAGTATGCTTTTGGTCGGGGGAGGATCTGAATGGGAGTAAAAGAAACATGAAAGTGGTTTATAGACTTGGCTCAATAGGAAATGAGTGTAAATACATGTATAGGAACCTGGGAAGTATTATGATGGTGTGGATAGAAACTGAAAATAAAGAGTAGTTAAGACCAAAGGTATGAATAGTTTTTAGGACCTTGTACATGGAAGTGTATTTTGTTCAAGAGGAATATATATATATATATGGACTTCATAGTTGAGTAATTTTAGGCGTCATTCTTGTTTGCAGAGATTTTTGTCTCTCTTGTGTGACATGAGAGATGGAAAACTGATGAGACTTAGCACAGGAGAAGTGGCAAGGGACACTGGTGAGGCTTGTCTGGGAAGGGTGGCTAAGAGAGCTCCTTGTGAGACCTGCCAGGCAAGAGCAGAGAGTGGGGAAGAGAATAACCTTACCCAGGCAAAAGCCAAACTGTCCAGAGAGAGAGAGAGATGCCCAGCCTTGTGGGAATGACAACTCAGTCATGGAGTCAGTGCTAGCAAACACCTCTTATCTGGCTGTTCATTTCCATCTATAGGTTGGAATCCATGGGATCAGAATAGAGTTCATCAATGAGAAAGGTGTCAAACGCACAGCCACGTATTTACCTGAGGTTGCTAAGGAACAAGGTGGGTTTGAGATGGCAGCCAAACACGTCAGTACGCTGTGTCACAGAATTGGGTAACTTAAATCTGTCAGTTTGGGGCTTGGAATACAATGCTGTCCTCATAGTGGTGGCATGGAACCACCAGGCTTTATCTTGGCAATTGACACCTGATACAGTTGCTGCTGGGTTTTCATCTGGCCTATGTCTCATTCCATATCTTTGCACAGCTGTATTTTAGTGCCAGAATGTTTTAGGGCTGAAGAAATAGAGGATCTCAAAGTATGGATCTTCCAGCCTCATTCAGCATTGCATCTTTCCTCTTGTATGTTTCTCCCACCGACTAGGATAACTGCACGCTGCACAGCACCAACAGGAGAGTCACTTTCCTCCTCATTCTTGCTAAAGTAGCATCCTCCAGAGGAGGGCTAGAAACACAGCCCCTCTGGAGCACACTTCCCACTCAAATAGAGTAGTGGTCACCTCGGTAACTGCTCAAAATATTGCCTCCTCCTTTCCTCCACCTAGCAGAGTGGAGTGGTCGCATCCTCCTGGCTCTGGGGCAAAAGACTAAGGTAGGAATTTTAACTCTGATCTCTCACATAGCAGTGCACTGTGCTATCACTAGAGCATCAATCCCAATGTGTCTATGTAAAGAGCTAAGCATTATATTATTTTCAAGGGAGCTAAGTGGCACATGATAAAAAAATTCGGGGTCCCTGCAACAGTAGCAAGGCCCAGACCTTTCTAAGAAGACATGGAATGGAATATGGAATTGCTCTGTCATAGAGCAGCTCCAATATGAGTTTAAAAGGGTAGGCACGTGCAGACAGTGTGCGTGCATCAGGCCATATATGTCCAGTTCAACACTAGGATTTCTAAAGCTCAGAGTTTCCTGTTCAGTTGTTTTTCTAGAGTCCTTTTAATGCATCTCTTGTGTTTTTGAAGCGTTTTTTATATTGAAAAAATTGTCTTGCTTCTATTTTTCAATAGACTGGGATCAGATCCAGACCATAGACTCCTTACTCAGGAAAGGTGGCTTTAAGGCTCCCATTACCAATGATTTTAGGAAAACAATTAAACTTACCAGGTAAGTAGATGTATTTGTTGTATTTTAATTTTACTTCATAGTGTTTTCTTGGTGATTTAAAATATTTGTGCTTGATGTAAGTCTTTATGCCTCTTCCAGACGAGATGTAGTGTGAAAGACCAAACCACAAATGCCATGTGTTAGGCATGGAATTAAGCACAATATGTTTGGTCCGTGCAGGACTGAAGTTAGCATTTTTCTAAGAGAAGTGTCACTGGTTTTAGTATTACCATATATGTGAAAGATCAGAAGCAGAACCTTTGAGAGTTTAAAGAGTTGATTTTTTTTCAGTATCTTTTCAATGAACTGCCTTTTCTCAGTGTGCCCATCTGTGAATACTGTAGCTATTTGTAGGTGACAGCTGTCTTAAAACCAAACCACAGCCTGATTTGGCTGGTTTTCAGAATTTGCTTGCTTATCTATACCCTCAGCTGTCCTATTGGTTTCTGCCCCCTTTATGTTGGTAAAAATTGGGACTTCCTGGTTTTGTACAGAACACTAATTTATCAGGTCATTCTTTACCTCTAGAGAAATAAGGTGAGTTGTGCAGGGTTTTCTTTAACAAGAGATGACAGGATGAAGGTTTTCATAAAAATCTCACGTAGGGTGGTCTTAGTGCAACTCACAGCCACTTTGTAGCTGGCTGTTGTTTAGTGTGCTTTAGAAGAACTTGGAAAACTCCAGCCTCTCCAAAGGAACTTCACATTTTGTGAATTCTGATTGTACAACATGGACTAAGTCATTTACGTGCTATAATAAACCTCTCTTTACCCACTCTCCATTTCTTTCATTACCTTTTCACATGTGGAGATAACCACAAAAGTAAACAATAGTGAAATACTGATGATTTAATCACTGGAGTTGAATCTTCTTCCAGCAAACTTTTCGTGCCGTTTCATCCATTGCGTGTGGATAAAAAACAATACAAATTGATCATTTATTTCCTGCGTGCTACTTCAGGCATCCCTTTAAATATGATCACCTTGATTAGGACTTATCTTTTGGGACACTGGAGCTAATTGAAGCTCACATAGGTTATTCATAGCAGTGGGTTCCTCTTGGTCACCATTGGCTGTGAGCTGAAGGGGAGCATGGGGTGAGTGTTTCATGGAGTCCCCCGTGTTGCGTAGCGTGACGTTATTCTTCTGCCTGTTCCCGCAGGTACCGCAGTGAGAAGGTGACAATCAGTTATGCAGAGTACATGGCCTCCCGCCAGCATTGTTTCCAGAATGGCACCCTTCATGCCCCCCCCCTCTACAATCATTACTCCTGACACACGGCTGCATGACCAGTCCCACTCCCCGGTTGCTGCCAACGGCTACGACATCATCGGGGCAGACGCCTCCTCTTCCTGGTCCAGTTACTTCTATTACTGCACCATTTTATGATGCTAGCTTCCGTTGCCAAGTCTGCCTTCCCACTGACCTGGGGGGAGGACGAGAGCGTGACAGGACTTCAGGGGCCCAAGCCTTATCTCAGCCTTCCCTCCCAGCGGGGGTTCAGTTGGATCGGGGCTCCATGCCTACGAACTGTCGTGAGGTGCAGAAGACCTTTAGGAGTGAAAGTGCTGCTTCGGACTGATCCGTTCCTGGGTGTTACTGACGCTCTGGACGCTTGAGTTGTTTGTTATGGAAGCCCCCCAGATCAAGTAGGAGCATTCCCCTGGCAGCCTGGGCAACGGAGTCCAACAAAACATTTTTTAGGTTCTTTTTAATTTTTTTTTAACCTCTGGTATCTGTTGTGTACTGAGAGCTGATTGCAGTCCCCACGCATCACAGGCGGACATCATGATATCGGGGAGGGTTGAACAGCTGGATAGCACCCCATCCTCATGGACAGAAAACATCTGAAAAATTAATCCATTATTTAAATAAACCCTTGAAGGTTTTAAGGCTCAGATCCTTGGTAGGTTGGATTCTTGGTGATGAAGCCTGCTATGAAACACAAAGCTGTTTTGCCTGTAAGAGGGCAACATGGCATGTGCTGTGTACACAGAGGAAAAGATCCTCAAGTGACCCTGGACAGTCTGTTCTGACCAAATTTTGTTTCCAAATATTTGTAAGAGATAGGATTAGGGCTGGGGAGGGGTTTACAGAGCATTGACTGTAGTCATACAAGTGAGACCAGTGACTGAAATTTAATTTGAGCTAACAGTCTTGGGGACCTTCCTTTTGATAGAACAGCCACTTTTGCCAGTATGACTACTGATCTTAGGGGCTTTGTGTGTTCCAGTTTATTCCATGCCTATGGAATGGTGCCACTCAGTTTTGCTGGTAAGGTTTGTCTTACTCAGCTTAGTCATTGCCACATCCAGGCTCAGTGAGTGAGGAAATCTGTATTACCCAAACTTCATGAAACTCGTGTGCATTCTGTATTTCTTCTCCCGTGGCTGATGATCACAAGGAATACTCTTTTCTGAAAGGAAGTTATCAGTTGTTGTTCTGCAGCATCATTGAGGGATGTCATAAACTCTAAATTATGACACTTTTTCAATGAGATAACTGGACTTCAGAATACAATTTGGGCTGGGGTTGGTTGGTTGGTTGATTTCCCAAGCTTCTGGACAGTCAATGATCGGGGAAGAAAATACAAGTCCATAGCAGAGTCATGGCTGTTTGGTTGCACACATCTTTAGAGCCTGCTTGTGTGTTGTAATTGGCTGGTGCTTGAAGCCTGAAGTTATGCCGTGGTATGGCAGGGAATAGGGCTGGGTGGAAGCTGAGAACTGCAGGCTGCTGCTCCTGGTCCTAGAGGAAGCGAGGCACAACTTGTGCGATTTTGCTTGGTATTGGTGCTGGAGGAGAGAGATGTGAGGGAGATTCCTCTGGATAACAGTGCAATATTGACCCAGCTTTCCTTCTGTATTGGGTCATTCCTACAAATTGCCACTTTTCCCTTGTGATGTTGTTGAAAAGCAATTGAAGATGAAAGGATTGTTTCGTGACTTCCTGCTGCTGAGAATAAATGAGTCTCGTTACAAACCACTCCAGTTTGTAATTGCTCCCCCAGGTGCCGTGTAGTGATGGGGGAGGGTGGGGTCAGCTCCAGGCATACCACTCACCTTTCAGCTGTCAAACAGTATGATACATAGGGCTACACTCATTACTGTTCAAGTGTTCTATGTTAGAATTTAATTTCTAAAAGGTTTTAAAAAAGGCAAAAAAATGGTGCTAAAACTTCACCCCTGAGCACGCTCGGTGAGACTGGTCATGCAGGCATACAGTGCCAGGCTTTTCAACTATACTGTTTCTTTTTCAGGTGTTTGCCCTGTTCTGTGTCTTCAACAGTGTATAGTGTTTTCCTGATTTCAGTTTCTTTGACTAGGGGATGACTAAAGGGTGGGGTGGGGAGGGTTAGTTGTCATTTTTTTAAAGAACAGAATTTTAGGATTGAGTAACTTGGTTGGTTTAAGCCTGAAGTGGGACAGATAGTTTGGGACTGGGGAAGTCTTATCCTCTCCCACTTCTATTTCCCCACTCAGTCTGTTTAAAAAAAACAAACAAACAAAACATAAATGCCTCTCAATATGTACTGTGTTCTTGTCTTGTTGCAGTGAGAAGAGAAGCTGGCAGATCAGAAACACTGGTCTGCTACCTAAGGTACAGGCCCTCTCAGCTTTAGTCCCATAAGGGTCCAGCTATAAAATCAGTTGAAAACTGTGTCAATAGCTAAGTCAGCTCAGAGATATGTATGACAAGGACAGGTGGTCTCAGGAAATAATCCCGTTTCTAGATCATTACATGGCAGCTATGCATAAGGATGAAGGAGGTGAACTAGGCACAAGCTGTGGTTTGAATTGCCTCAAGATGGAGACAACCAAAATCAGTCGATCTGAGATTTTCTCTGTGGTTGCTTGGCTGAGACAGCTGGTTAGAGCTACTCCTCAAAGCAACTGTTACCTGGTTTGATCTGGATTAACTCATCCTTAGAAGCAAGTGCCTTTTGGTCTAGAAGGGCTTATTCTCATGACAACCACAACTGATAAATAATCTCACTGCAATGATGAAATGTCTTTGTTTTACAGTAACTACAGGAGAATGTCTTTGATCACTGGAGTCTGTCAGTGTTGAAATGTTTCCACTGTGAGGTTCTTAATTATCTTTTTTCATGTTGTTCAACAGTCAATCTCAACTGAAGCCATTTCAGTTTGGGAACGTTATATGGTCAAAATATCACATATCTACAACTTATCAGAAAAAAAAAAAAACTGTAAGGAAATCTAAGAGTTCATTTTAACCTTTGCACAGAATAATTTGTTTTCATAGTACATTAACAAACCTCTGCAGTCTTCACTGACTATTAGTGCTGTTTTCTGTTTGTATTCCAAAACTACATGTTGTTTTGTTGGGGTTTTTTTTTTTTTTTGGTTAATTTATTTCGTTAAAGCAGGAGATCTCTTTTGACCTACAGTGCAGAGACGTCAGACCAATTCTTTATATTACACTTGGTTGCCTCCTACCTATATAATAATTTCTGAGTGTAAATAATTGAACTCTATCCTCTAATGAAGTATTGTAGAGAATAAATCATAATGGATAAAGATTATTTGTACTGTCCTCTTTATATGAGTTCTCACAGCCTTTATAAGATGAAATTGTTCTCATCTAGAAAGACAAACATCACAAATATTACAGGTATGAATAGCAAACCTGTAAGTGACACCACATATTCAAAACCAGGGAAGTTGTCAGAGTGGGGTGACAACTGTCTGGAAACACACCAATACTAAAACAGGCTCACTACAAGAAGGCAAGGAAAAGTAGTAGGAAAATTAAAACCAAATGTTAAATATATTTTGTTTATAATGGCATAGCAGTGTCTTTGTACCCTGGAATAATGTTTGATTGACAATAACTTTTTATCAGTTGTCATGGTGGTGAAATGTATAAAGTACATACATACAGACTACTGTAAATCTTTCTGAAACTCAAAATTTTTCTTTCAGGGTTTAGTCTTCTAAAATGAACTGAGAACATATTGTCCATGCTTTAGGGCTATAGTCTTCAGGGGATCTAAAAACCTTATTTCAGAGAAATAGAACACCCATCTTTCTAGATTCTTACTGTTTTAAGATTTTTTGAGACAGAATTAACTGAACTGTAGCATAGTTTTGAATTGGATCTCTGGCTTACGTGTTTTTTCCATACATTTTCAAATAATTGCTAACTTTTTATCTATGGGAACTGTGTAGTTAGAGATGCTACATTTTCTGCTTGTGGCTCTTGGCAAGGGCAGCCCTGGGTGTCAATAAACAGTCATAAAACCCTAAAAAACCACCAACCAAACCAAGAGGGATGGTAGTTTTGACTTAAATATGAGAAGCTCATTTATCCCAGTATAACTACAAAGCAAAAACGTGTTTTCAGGTGCTGGTACAAGGAAGGCTAGAAAGTCAATCCTCTAGGCAATGTGAGGCCGATGCTGTGTCTAATGTGAATTCCAGCTGAATTTCCTTGTGAATTCTGAAGTTACCCACATCCTTACCCCCCAAAGCTCTCATGTTCCCAGGGGAGTTACCAAGTGTACCCTCCCAGCTTTGTTGGCAGGAATACAGTGGCTTAATTCGTGTATTTTAGTGTCAGATGGTTTGCCTACTTGATTTTTTTTTTTTTTTTTTTGGTTTCCTGTTGAATCAGACATAAAATCTTTGTCTGCTGTCTTTCATCAGAGGCTCTTCCATGCACGCTGCATTCTGTGACCTCAGGAGCACTCAGCAGCTCACAGGGAGGATGAGGCCAGGTAGAAGGGTGTGCATATGACTGCACACTGAAATAGGTCAATCCAGGCTAAATATAAACCAGGATAATTCTCCCAGAAACAGTTTCTTCTCTTGTTACTTCTGTTTGAAATAAGAAACAAAATGAATTAGTCATTTAGCACCAAACCAAATTACCAAATTACAGAAAGATTAGCAGAAACTTCTAGAAGATACTTCAAAGGAAGAATGCTAGTATTTTTTTTAAACACGAAAAAGAAATTTGTTTTATCTGTGATGGAGAAATGCCATTTTTATCTTGAAGATAAAAATGAAAATCAGAACCCTTACCTGTACAACTCAATAAATTAATATGTACACTGATAGCACATGGAGCAGTAAGATAGGAAAGTTCCTGAGATGGTGTTGCCAGAGAATGGGAAAAGATGACTTGTGAATATGTTTGATAATCACTCTCAAGACACAGCAAGCACAGAAGAGTATTGTTACCATGTTCTTCAAAACTAGTATATAATTCTACAAATTGAATAATATTCAGATTAATGAACCATATTTTTTCAATGGTCAGCTAGACTGCTCTTATAATCAGATTAATGCTGGCATAAATTATGTATTATACAACCAGTTGATAATGTCATATGTATTTAAAAACTTAGCAGATCATGTAGTTTTGCATTCAGAGTCTTACTATGACTTTATTACTGGATATTAATATAACTTTACTTTGCTCACATGTGTTCATTCATTACGGTTTTGTATAAATAATTTTAAATTGAGCAAAAATAAAAGTTAAATGGTGTGAAGACCTAAACCTGAAGAGTTACACTTCAAATACACAGAGAAAAAAACACTTGTGCAATGCTGGTTACTGTGGCACATGGTGCTCTCCGTGGGTGGTTATCTCCACAAGGATCTACTCCCATCACACTGGCACTCCACAGAGAAGAGAGAATTACTGCTAGAAAGCTCAAAGAACTCCTAGAAAAATCACATTTCTTCTGCTGATGAATTAGAGATATTAGGAGATATTTAGCTGAGCATTTTGTAGTCTGTGTAGGTGCAATTAGTTGTTCCAGGATCTGTGTTTAAAATGTGGCAACAGGAATTACCATGACAGGTCTGTCTAACAATCTGCTACTCAATACCATGTCTCCAGCAAGGATCAAAGCTTTTTGCCCTGGAATATGGAATATTAGAGGCTTTGTCCATAATAAATTACGTTTGGCCAAGTATTCTTTTTTTTCAATAGGTTTATTTTTGGATGTCACCAGTAAAGCTGCCTGAAAGTTCCTTTAGTCAGTGACTATTTTAATCAAGTTCACCTTACTTTTCTATGCATATTTTGTTGATAAATGCCAAAGCAGTCATTATTAGTGAGGAAGAAGCCATGCATTTTAAAAATAACAAAAGGTCATGTAATCTGCTATATTTGGGTTGTTGAAGCAGCTGAACAATATCTATTATGGGGTTTATAAGTTTATTTTTTAAGTTTTAAAAAAAATAGGTGGGGGAAGCAGCTTCCATTCAGGAACATTTTTATTTTGTTCTTGAGACCTTAACCAAACACATCAGTGATCATAAACTTAATCTTTCATGATAGCCTCTTTAACTGTACCTGTAAAGTCTCATTTTTGTATACTTAAGTAGAATGGATCCTTGGGGAAAAACAAAAAGGGAAATTAATAACTTAAACCTCTGTGAGATACCTGCTTCTCTGAGAATCACAGCATTCTGAGTTGACGAGTTATTTGAGAAGCCATCAGGATTCCAAGTGATTTTAAATGCTTCTCAATCTGGCGTGGATTTCCTTGTTTTCTTGTAAGCCTAATTGAAATTGTTTAATTTGCCAGATGTTCCCCAAGATATTTCCATTCCATCTTCCTGAATGTCTTTCTGCTTGTATCACTTAGCAAATTACTTTCCAATCAGTTTCTCTGCTATGCTCATTATCCAGATAACAAATACTAAAAATCTATTATTTGATCTCCTCATATTCTTCTAATTTATTTTTAATTCATTCCTTTTCTCAGCATGCAGGAAACCATTCACCTAGGCACAGATACAAGTTCATGAGAACAGGAGTGGTTTCATCATAAATCCTTCAAGAGTCTATTTTTGTCTTTCTTTAAGGGCAAAGGATGACATAGTAAGGGCTTCATAAGATGATTACTTTAAGAGTCTTAGGTCGGTTAGGCACTTACATGTGAGCTCTCTAGGGAAAATGCTCCATAAGTTATTTTGCTGGCAGAGTTGGGAGAATTATTTTCATTTTCAGCCTTCCCATGACTTTCAGGGATCTGTAGATTGCTTCTGGATAGCCTGAAAATTAACCTTCCTTATGAAGTGTGTTACTGATGATGTCAATACTCCCTAACAGTCTGAGGTCTATTAATCACAGTGAAATAGATGGAAATTCTGGCACAGTCACAGTTTTCCTAAGGTTGGAGGATGGAGGATATTCCAGTAGTGAAATGGAGCTGGTTGTAGCTACGTGATCCAGTGGTGTGAATAAAGATACATCTGATGCCTTGGAGCCCTCGGGTGCTCCTGGGCAAAGGAATGCTGCTGTGCAGTCTGGCGAGGGGCACCAGCGCAGTTTTGAGCTCTTTGGTTATTTCCTAAAGGACAGAGCAGCAGAAGAGTTTGCTCATGCAAAGGATGAGCACTGCTTCCCTCCGTGTTGCCACTCTGCTGCTCTCAGGCCCTGGTTCACGCCTTGTAAGACACTGGGTTCATGGCCACAGAATCTGTTAGGTTGGAAAAGACCTCTGAGATCATCGAGTCCAACCTGTGAGTGAAAACCACCACGTCAAGCAGACCAGAGTGCTACCTCCAATCTTTCCTTAAACACCTCCAGGGACGGTGACTCCACCACCTCCCTGGACAGCCCACTCCAATGTCTAATCACGCTTTCTGTGAAGAAATTCTTCGTGATATTCAACCTAAGCCTCCCCCGGTGCATCTTAATATACCGTGTGCTCTCATCGGGCCGCCTGTCGGGTCGGCCTGCGAGAAGGGGCCGACCCCCACCTGGCTACACCCTCCTGTTAGGGACGTGCAGAGTCTTGGTCCATCACAGCTATTTGCCCTCTGTTCATACGTAAAACGTTCAGCATCTCACTACTTTCCCTCTCTAAAAGGAGCTAATTACTAAGCAAGCTTAAGCACACCTCTGAGGACTGTTTTGCTGGGAGAGCGCTCAGCCTCCCGTCTCCCGCTTTTTCCCCTCAGTGCCCCGCGGCAGCAACCGAGCTCTCTTACCCTCAGCAGCGCCCAGGGTAGAAACAGCCCCCCGCCCTTCAGAGAGAGGGAGAAGCAGCCGCGCCCTCAACCCTCACACGGGGGCAGAGCCCTGAGCCCTCACGGGGGCAGAGCCGTTCCCGCCCTCACCCGGGCAGAGCCCTCAGCCCTCACGGGGGCAGAGCCGTTCCCGCCCTCACCCGGGCAGAGCCCTCAGCCCCCACGGGGGCAGAGCCGTTCCCGCCCTCACCCGGGCAGAGCCCTCAGCCCCCACGGGGGCAGAGCCGTTCCCGCCCCTCACCCGGGCAGAGCCCTCAGC
>VZUI01059438.1:0-13915 GCA_013401135.1 Cettia cetti
TATAGATATAGATATAGATATAGATATAGATATAGATATAGATATAGATATAGATATAGATATAGATATAGATAGATTAGATATAGATATATCTTTGAAGGGCAACCACTGTACTATCTCATTAGAATTTTTTTTTTCCAAATCTGAAACTAAAACAAGCAGAAAAGCATGGCCAGTGAGTATCTATCTTTATACTACACAAACATGCAAAAGCCTTGCCAGAACAAAACCTCGTGTGTTGAAGCTCATCTGACAGATGCTCTTGGTCACTAAGAAAAAAGTCATACAAATGTTATTCAAACACTATAATAGTTTCAATCTTCACATTCTCAAAAGCTCTTTTCCACATATCTTTCCATGTTGTGGGCACTCTCACATTGATCAGTGCAGGAGTTGTCTCCTGAGCCCCTTTTGAAATGTTTTGAGCCCCCAGGAGGCAGCACAGCACAATGCAGGTGAGCCATGGTAGCAGCTCTCCAGTCAGGCACACGTTCTAAAGGTGCCAAGCTGTAGATGTATGTAGGTGTAACCTGTGGCTGCATTTCACAGGCACTTGCACATCAGGCACATCCAACTCAGAGCTCAGGGACAGCGTGGGCCCAGTAAGAGAATGAGATTTGGCACAGAGCTGGAGATACCTTCCCATAATCACACGTCACCTTCCAGAAAGATCTGGGCATAACCCATGCTTTATTCAGGCAAACAGAAAATTCTCCTCATTTTATCTTTTTCAGTCTCACTTGCACCTTGAAAATGTTGGGTTTTTTTTTTTTATTTTAAGCTCATTTTTAAACCTAAAGGAGACTAAAAGTTGAGCATATTCACAAAGGCTTCCTTTAATAATAGCATCCCTGGGGAACTCTTCCTGATTTTTTGGAAGAAGCTTCGCTGTTGTTACATCCTGAAAACAACTGAGATCACATCAGAAACAGCACAGTGAAGGGACTGTAAAGATTGAGATAACTCTGGTTTCAGTTAATATTATTACTCTGACACAGTACATGTAATTGTCTCTGGGGGGATGTTTTAATTAAAAGGGGAAAAAATAAGTTTCTTCTCAACTACAGATTCCTTCTACCTCTCATCAAATAAGATGTAGATGATGCAGGATAATTATTCTCATTGGTCTGAGTGGTTGTGCTCAAAGCATTTGTGATAATATCTTGCTTTACTCTTTGTCTTTTAATTACCTGTAGGATACTGTAGCATATCAGGTTGATGCTGAACTGCTGAACTTGGGGGGGGTCATATCTTAATATGTGTTTTGACATCTTATCAATCTTTAAATTTAACATACTGATTTATGTGCCAGAGTTATGATGAGCTCCCTATGGTTACTGAACTGTGTGTTATTTGGATGTGCAAGGTCAACAGCAGCCTCTGCAGATCAGTTCTCTCTGCTCTCTGCCAGAAGCTGATAGGAGGAAAATCTTTTTTTCTTCCCTGGAAAATAAACTGCAGATTTTCTTTAGGGAAAAAAATAAAGGCATTGTACACAAAAGAGGAAAGTAGTGTGAATAGTGGAGAATGGGATAAGGAAATGAAAATGAAGGCAGAGTTGCATGGTCCTGAATCTTCAGAATAATCATATTTCATCCCCCAAGGATATCATTCCAGATAAAAGCATGAGATGAAAGTCACCAGCTTTCCAGATCAGGAGTTCTGGAAGGAGGATAATGAGACAGAAAATATTTTACATTTATATGAAAGAGTTCTGGCAAAAAACACTTGTGATTTCTTAATGTCCCCAAGTAAAGGAAATAGGTGATAAAGTCGGCAGTGAAGAAGGATACTTTTTTTTTTTCTATCCTCAGTGTTTGGAGTTCCAAATCCATTTGGCAGATCCACTGTTTTATTTCTTCCTTGCATCAGTATAGTCACTGCTTGAAAAGAATACTTTGCAATTTTTTCTAATTTTCTGTAAGATTATTTTTTTAATTTAAAAATTGTTCAGATATTTCTATTGTTTTCAAGTCCATTTTTCATCTACTTTTTCTGGCGTATTCTGATACTCCAGACTTTCCTTTGGAGTTGCAATGAGGAATTACAGTAAAATCATTGAAGCATCTTGTTAATTGCTGTCTGGTGGCTGATTGGGGGTTGTGACTTGGCAAATTTTATTGGATAGTACTTTGTCACAATCTGACAAGATAAATTAATTAGTGTAAAACTCCACTGCGCATTAATTAATGCCGATGCACCTCAGACCTTTGACATAGCTGGTGCTACATAGTTTACACAATTGGCAAGGAACACAGTGAGACCAGTGTTAATTTCCACTGAGCATTCACTTCTTAAACACACGTGCCTTTTAAAAAAGAGATTAACTGACTCTTTAATATTGTTAAGGTGATGTATCCCTAGTTGCTCAGTCAGGGTGTTTATACACCTGTTTGGTCTGTCTGCAGAACCACAGCCTAAAGATTATTGTGCAAAAATATTTTCTTTCTGGTGGTTTAAAGATTTCAGGGGCTTCACAGCATCTCACTGTCACTGAATTAGAGTATTGCTAGTTTTCCTTGGTAATCATGTGTCCCTGCTATTTAAATGTGAAAGGCTACTGATAGACAAGCAAAGTCTGTGGCAGGTGATTTTATGATGCAGATGAACTAAGAATATTTTTATTTCAGAAATATGGAGCTGTGGAGAGCATTAGGGATGGTTGTAGTGATGAACTCCAGTCTGGAAGTGACTGTGGAAATAAAGTTTCATGTATGAAGAAAAGGGGCCAAAGCCATAGGAAGCAATAACTACAATTCCTTTAACACTCCTCTGATGAAATCATCTATGATATCATGTGGTCTAGGAGGAGGAGTACTGGATATAGCCCAGCTCATGCTGCATGGTATAGATGCACACAGAGGTCCTGATCCTGATTTTGCTGGAGTCAGTAAATAAATTCTTGCTAACTTTAGTTGGTCAGAAAGTCTTCTCACTCTTTTCTATAAAGAATGGATATAGTAATTACTAGCTTGCAGAAAAATCAAAGTCCTAACAAGAACTTCTTTTCCCATTTTGTTCTCTGTACATTTTGTTTTTAGGGTCTAAGTCATAACCAGAAATCGACCCTCCACCACAACGTCAACAGCAGTCACTATTATCTCCTTGTTATTACAGACCTGTATTTCAAACACCCACAAAAATATTGATTCTCTAAAAATTTCTTTTATCTTGGTATTATGCCACTGACAGCAAGAATAATAATCTATATCTGAAATAAAATTGCAGTGGGTTTTTTTCCCTGGTTGCCAATACACAAGTGAGTCAGAAGAAACACGAAAGAGTTGTCACCATAATCACCTAGGTCATTGTCTTCCCTCTGCATTCAGCCAAGAAGAAAAGTGTGGGTGTCTCTTTCCTGATCTTGCCTTTTAGTCACCCCACTCCTGAGAGCAGCTTATACCCACTCACTCCTGGGGTGGCTGCACAGCCCAGGACTGGGTGCAGGGGCTACTGCAGCACAGGAAGAAAGTGGTCCTGGTTTGGGATCTCACCAGAAACTCCTCAAAGCTGAGAGGTCAAATCTTTACTTTATTCTGCTGGTAAAATTTTAAATAATTTTAACCTTTTTTTACTGAGGTGCCTGTCTTAGAAGATGAACATTAAATGCAGCAGCACAGTTCAGATCCAGTCATTTGCAGTGCTCTGAAAAATTACCAAGTGCAAGCCTTCCTTGGGCATTCCCTGTTTACTTGTCTGACCCATCTCTTTAATTTGTATGTGATGCTCATATTTTTGATATAAAAGGTGCTCTGAGTCAACACAAGGACTTGAATCAGTTCAGCACAATGGGAATGAAACAGTGAACCCCATTGTGATACAGCTAAATAGTATCAGAAAAGTGCCAAAAAACAAAAATCAGTAACTGTGTGCTTATCACATATGATTAGCCCAGCACATGCAAAACAGCTTTTGAAAGGTTGGAAGGTAAGATTTCTGTGGAGAATAGAAAAACAAGGAAAAAGGACGAGAAAATACCCTTGGTGAATGTCTAGCACAGGAACTGGGAACTGCTGTATCGTAGTAAGCATTCACTAGGTAAAAGGAAAGACATGCTCTTAGTAAAGGCTCCATACATACTTTTAACAAAGCTAGTAATAAGTTTTCAATGTTTCTAACAAACCAAAAGTCTAAGTGAAACTGAGCTCAAAACAGGAGTTCAGGCCAAGAGGTCTATAGCATGTAATACAAGGCTTGGTATTTGCTGCTTTCACAACAGTGTAAAGGCAAAAGAAAGCAAGTGTAGTAGAAGCTGCAATGCCTTTTATTGCTTAACTGTTGCACTTTTGAACAGCTGGTGTGCCCAGAAATCTTGCTTGGGGCATGGGGTGGGGGACAACGGACAGGAAATGTGGTTTTTTGGTTGGTTAGGGTTTTGGGTTGGGTTTTTCTGCAATATAAGAAATTTGAAGCTCAGTCTGAGTGAAGCACAGTTGCTGGGGTTTCACATAATTGTGTTAATCCATTCAACAGTTTTAGAGGAAAAGAGCAGTACCCCGCCATTCTCAGTGGAGCTCTGAGGTCAAGAGAATAATAGAAGGAAAATGCTTAAACAATTATTTTAATGGCTAGAGGACAAGAAAATTTGGCTGAGATCTTTAAAACTCTGAGACAGATAGCAAAGTCATAAACAGGCTTTCCACTCTGTCCTTGCATTAAAGACAGAGCAGAACCTACTTATCACCAAATTAGATCATTGGCCTTAGAGGCTCTTTCTCAAGGATGAGCTTGTCCTTAGGTACTTCCTGGACACCTAAACCTTCTTGCTTTCAGAGACTATTGAAACTTTTGTCTGATGTTTGTACCAGGAAACAGTATTTAGACCACTTAATTCAATATGGCTAAAGATTATTGCAACACAGCCCTGGCATGATGCATTTAATTTTATTTTGGACATGGAGATTTTTTTCCCATGTTTAAATATTTCCCTTTTTTTACTTGCATCTTATGTATATAGTAAGAGATATCCTAGGATTTCACTGCACTGATTTTGGTTATGCCAATTTTCTGGCACTGAAGATGGAGCCCAAAACTGCAGCTTGACTAGAAGCCAAGGAAAGGTGGAAATGTGTTAAAGTGAGTTATTTTCAGGGCTGATGTCAGTTGCTTTTGGTGCCAGTCCCCTACCAAGCATGAGAATCAAGTCCAAAATGTCAGTTCCAAGCTGCCCTCTCTCCAGAAACTGAAGTGCAACAGTAAGGGCTAATATCCAGTGTAAAGGACCTGCCACTGAAACACTGAATAGAGTTTCTACTCAAGAACCTGGAAAAATTGCATCTTTTGACACCCACAGAACTAATTTTTTTCCATTTGCCAACACAATCAGTTGTTTTTATATGCAAAGTATGATTCAAAGATGCTTCACATGACACCAGCTGGCCAGAGCAGCTTTCCCAGCAGTGCCTGTTACCTCAATATTTTGCAACAATACTTAAAGTTGGGTTCACTGGGCTTTTACAAGGGCAGGCCCATCTGTCTGTGGCTCATGATCAAAGAAGGAAACAGAAGAGTAAAGGATCAGATCAAAGAGTTCAAACCTGAAGCCAAGTTTAATAGAAATGGAATGAAAGACTCTTTCCTTTAAACATCCTATAGATCCTTTTGTCCCATACAAAATACATTTTCTGAATTTGCAGTAGCTCCTGCAGCTCTCTTCCAAAAACACATTGCCAAGCAGTCTCCATTTCCAAGTAATTCCCTCTTTCATGCCCTCCAAAGAATTAGAGAAACACACACAATCATTTTAAAGAACAATAAATTAAGTGAAAACTTTCCTATGTAATTGCATTGAATCCATGCAATTATGTGCAAGAATAATTTAATTCCTTTCCCTGATTAATTTTGGAGTTAGAATTAGACAGTATTAAGGCTAATCTTTCATACTGAGAATAATTAATTGGTCTCAATATATTTGTTTAGGAGATGACTTAGGCAGGAAAGCACAAATTGCTCAGTGGCTAGATGGTACATTTTCCCTAGGCAGTACATGACAATGTGAGGCTTTCTGCAAGATGACCACCATACACTAAATCAGCTCTGGAACACCTTTATGGTATTCCAGTGTGGTCCCCATGCCTTTTTGGTCAAGGACTTTGTGTGACTGCCAGAGAGTTGAATTCTCTTTGCTTGTTCCTGTAGAAAAGAAAAAAGGGGGGGCTTGGTAATTTTCTGGGGCAGGTCCACATTCTTCCTTCCATCAGCCCTGTGGGTACTTCCAGGATGTTTTCCTGCTCAACTGTACATTCCTAAGTAATAGTGAGAGAAAAATAGTGGGGAAAAACATGGTTGCCCATCTACACACTGATACAATCAATTCCAGTCTTTGTGGATCTGGGAGAAACATTTAAACACAAAGATAGCCCTTTCCAGCTCACACAGCTTGGATTGTGGATCAGGCAGGTGCCAGCCACCACCACAGAGCTCCAAAGGAAAGAAGGGCCACTGAAAGAGCTTCCTCAGACTTTTCTTCAGATTTTGATTTTTACAATCAATAGATACAAACTTACCTAATAGGTTCCTAGTTTGTTTTTTGCTTTAAAAAAAAAAAAAAAAAAAGAAAGGTCATTTGAAGGAACAAACTGGGCTAATGAAAAGATGGGAAATAAAAGTAATTTGCTACTTGCTGCTAAAAATAATTATTTTGTGCCCAAGGTACAAGATAAATGGTGACCATATTTAAGTTGTGAAGGCAGTCATGTGTCTGACTGAGCAATCCAAGAAAACCTTGGACAGATGCCTCATATAAACCCAATAGAATGGAGGAGCAAAACAAACTTACATGATTCAATAGGACAGGAACAAATTTTTGTATCTACTTACATAGTCCTACACTTTCTAAGAAAAAAAAAAGCCCATGAAGAAAAAGAAAATCCAAACAGAAGTTAGTCATTGCTTGCATCAGAAGTGTCACATGTGAGATCTGTTTCGTATGCATTACACTGATGTATTTTTGCTTAAAGCCTAATCAGGCTACTGCCACATGTGCAAATTTCCAGAAGTCCCTCTTAATCTTCACATCCCCGTCTATGAAACTCGTTTTATTGTTCAATGCAAGGTTGTTTTTCCTCCTGACAAGGTCCTTTTTTTTTCCCTTTTTTTTTATTATTTCTCAGAAAGTTTTGTTTGAATATTGATTTTTTTTTTTTTCCTCAAAGGAATGGACAAAAAGCAAATGGCAGCATAGCAGCTGTTTAAAGGCAAGGACATAAGGAGGAGGACCAGGAGGCATAGGCAAAAAAGAGACCTTGAAGTGTTCAGATAACTTTGAGAGACATTTTGAGCAACTCTCAGTGAAGAGAACCGTATCAGCTCTTTGTATTTCTTGGTCACAAAGGTCAGAACAACAGCAAGAAATTTTTCTTTCAAGAAAACAAAACTCAACACATTCATTCACAAGTATGGGAGTGATCAGTTGAAGCAAGTGGACACATAAGAAATTTAGCAAGTAGTGCATGAAACTTATTTTTCCCACATTTTATCAAATTGCAGTCTTTCCAAGGCATTGTTGCTACAGGAATGACATTTTAGGCAGTCACTTCATTCGGAAATGTTAAATTTCTGTTTGACTTCTCCAAGGCCTGATTCTTTTTTCAAGTATTTGAGCTACAAAAGCTAGCAGCTTAATGTCCAAAGTACCTTGAAGGATCACTGCCTTTTCTGTGGGCCAGTACATTAGGAGTGCTGCAGGGTTAGTGGAAGATCAGAAGGTGAGGATTTGCTGTGTCACTTTTACAAAGCACTAAGTCACAGTGCAGCATTTGGTGAGACCTGCAGAGCCAGATGCCTGGGAAGGCACATGGGAGAGGTCCCAGATCCTGCAGGCAGAGCAGGAGCCTGCAGCTTGCAGGAGTACAGAAATCTCTTTTCTCCGATCTGCTGCCAGACAGCCAGCCAGGGACAGGGGTCGTATATTAGTGAGCCAAAGATGCATCTATTATTGATTCCATCCATTGATTTTAACTAAGAAATAACTCCCCTCTGTCCATCCCATCAGTCCTACTCCTCGGGCCACTCCTTCTCACCTCTGAGACCAGAGTATCTTTTCCCAACTTGCTCACCCTATGCAGTGAGGTTGTACCTGCTGGAAAAAGTGTCTGAACAGTGCCTTTCACAGCAGCAGAGAAGCTGAGTGTCTGTTGAAGGCTCCTGCCTCTGCTGAGGACACAGCTTACAGCATCACTGTGCTTTCACCCTTATTTATCCCTCCACCCACAACTTTTGGAGTAAAATTAATTTTATTTGTCTCTGCTGGGAGAACAGATGGGAGAGGGAGGTACTCCATGGTCAAGTACTTCTCTGTGTCTGTTCATTTACCCTCAGTCTCTTATTTTCTTCCTCCTCTCAGAAAGGGCTGGGCACAGAGAGAGTTTTAGGACAGTTATTGCCTAAAGCCTAACATAATTAAAACCTCTTTTATTATCATCACTGATCTGAGAGTATCATTACAATGAACAGGATAGATACCTTTAGCCTTTACAACAACAATAAAAGATAACAGCCCATGACCATATGTGTCAAATAATATTAACAGAATGTACAGTTCAGTAATGAGAGTTAATCCAGTTTTTAATGGCACTGAGCTACTGATATAATTTACCATTTAGACATTGGACAGGATTCTCTAAACCACCATTGCTTGGTGCACTCCTCTCCTCCCTGCACGTGGAGCACCCACCTTCCCCAGCAGCAGGGCTCAGGTGCAGAGGAGATGTCCAGAGATGGGGGCAGGCTCCCATAGACAACAGCTGGTGATGATCTCACTCTGCTCCTGCATTTAAGACTATTAAACCATCTAAATCCTTCTTGGGAAGTCAGTCCCCAGAGGCTGCAGTAATGGCCCAAAAAGTATTGAGAAAATTTTCTGCTTCTAAACCTATCTCATCTTGTCAGGGAGATAAAGGAACCCACTGTTCCTGTGCTTCAGCTCCTGCACGCAGTGGGGATCTGGCAAGCCCTGTCCACACTGTGCTGACACTGTACAAGCTGTTCACGCTGTGCTGACACTGTACAAGCAGTTCTGCCCTGGGTGATGCCATCTGGTGCTTTGCACCTCTGGGTGCTGCTCAGCCCTTGCTAGAACGTTGGTCTGCAGGACTGAATCCTCCACAATAGCCTGGATGCCACTGGACACTGCTCCCATCGTTCCCATGGCAGTTGTCCCCATCGCTCACATCTATCCACCTTCTGACCTCTCTGATCATCCAAAAATGATGTGCCAAGCTGGCTCTGGCTCTTGTGGGAGTCAGTGAGAACAGGAGGAGCTGCTCTCCCACTGGAGTGGCTTTCTGTCCCACTCAGAGCACATTCAGGAGCTGCTGACGGACTGGAGCATCACCCAGGCTGCCAAGTGCAGTGCTGGTCAGATCTCGTCCTGAGAACACTGCTCAGTACCACAGGAACAGGGGCCCGCAGCAAGGAGCTCAGTAGCCAGTTCCTGGTTTTTTTATTGTCCCCAAGAAATAATTAATATTCAGCCAGGAAATCAAATTGTCATCAATTTTTCTGCTGTAAATCCCAGGGCCTCCACTAAAGACTACATGCATGTACTGTTTCAGAGATAGTTTCATGATCTTTGGAGTTTCATCTGGAGACAGCACAAGGGTTAAGGAGTAATCAGGTAAGGACCAGAAACAAATAGAAAATAAAAGACACGTGGGTGTGCCTGGCAAAATTTACTGACAGATGTGACCACTGTTTCAATTGGTGCCATGAAGTCTTTGTTCCCTGCTCTTTGTCACATATCATAGAAAACTCTTCCCTGTGGTCAGTGGCTGTGTAGCTCTTCTGAAGGACCACATCATGTCTCATCAAATTCTTCTTTATCATAAGGCCATAATATCTCGAAAAGGACATTGAAGAATGAGGAAATATGCAGAGAGGAGCAGCAAGCTTGATCATTGCTCTGGAAAGAAAACAGGACCATACGGAAAGAGACCAATATCCTTTAAGTAGATAAATATATAGCAGAGAGAAATTAAAAAAGGAATGGGAGAAAGGCATGATAAAGTAATTATGGAGACCTGAAAGCCCTCCAATGAAAGCATCATGTAACAGACAGATTTGAAACTGTCACAAGGTCAAATTATCCAGTATAATGAAATTTGTGAGCTCATTGCTGCATAAAGTATGGGAAAAAATACGTAAAAACAATTAGACTAATTCATGGAAGAAAGAGGCTTTATAACAAAAAACCCACACCTTCTGACTGAGAAGACTCTGACAGCAGGCTGTGGACAAGAGATCCCACCAGGGCAGCATGAATGCAAATTTACTCTATGCACCCAATTGCTGCCTGAGCACCTTTTTTTTTTTTTTTTTTTTTTTTTTGCCTGATGGTGTCTGCAGGGAGGCACAGAGGATTCTGGGCCACATGGGACCTGTAAACCCTTTGACACATGTAATCAGTATAGCTCTAGACTGGCCAAAGACAGCTGGAGTAGAGTGACTGCCAAGGGTCTGAGCTGAGGAGGGATGCAAATTATGAGAGTGCCCAGTCTAGAGGCAACACATGGGCAAGGTGATGGTGACACTTCAACAGCTGGTACCTCTACACTTCTCAGACCTGGGGGAAGATTTTCTCCACCTGTGACTCAGGACTGAGCACTGACAACACAGCTGAACCCTGTGTGACCAATGAGTACAGTTTATGTGATGTCATATATAATGCAATTACTTGTCTTTATCCCTTTTAATGTATTCCTGTCCACTCTGGTATAGCTCAAAACCAAATACAGCAAAATGTTCAGTGTAAGGGAGACATGAAATTGAGATGTATGGAGTAAAAACACACCTTTCTTGCCTCATTGCAAGAGGTAAGAAGAATTCAAGTTTTTTCATTAGGCAGGAATTAAAAGATAGTTTACAGAGCAGGTAAACAACATATTATTGAACAACTGTAAGGCAGATGAGGTGATCATTAACTGATTATATTATGCTGCCTTCTCCCAAAATTCAAGTAACTTCCCTATAACTTAGAATGAATTATGAAATTATTTCCTGAATACACCTGTTCTAATGATGCAGGGGATGATGTTTCTGTTCACTCTTGCTTTGTCCTGTAGTGAAAGATGCCAGATAAGAAAATTAGCAAGCTGTTCACATTAGCCATTTTGAACAGTGTATCCCACTCTCATAACAGGCAACTGGCAGGTAGGCTGGAAATACAATCAGCTTTGAGCCCATTATGAACAGATCTGATGAATTGTTACTCCACAAATTATGTCTGCCTGACAAAATACCTGGCATGGGTGTCTGTGCATTCCTGTCAAGAGGCAGCTTTGCTGGGTGAGGAATTTAGGACCGGTTTCAGAAGGAACTCGGCTGCCAACATTTTCTTTTGGCACCCCTGGAAATTATCCCAGTTTGGAGTCTTTTACAAAGCTAAGAAATCCCCTAAATGCTCATTTCTGAAAAAGTGCTGAAGCTTTCTGGGGAAGGCAGACTCTGAACAGAAAAAAAAAAAAAATGCACATTGATACTTGCACAGCCCTTTCCTTCCAATGCTGTGCCATGCACTGCTGGCTTGTGGATGTCCCTTGTGCTTCTCCAGGGAGCCCTGTTTCCCCACAAGGCAGTATTGCCATTCATCTCATAGCTGCAGCATGCTGTGACCCAAAGTGCAGCTCCTGCTCTCCAGAAAGAGCATCCTGCCTCTGGGAGAGGTCAGCCATGGCTGACTGCTTCATGTCAGCTGTATCTGCTGTGGAGGTTTCCAAACATGCCCTGCCTGATTGCTCATTGCCTTTCTCCTCCTTGGGAATCATCTCTCAAGAGGCTCTGCATTGCCTCCCCACGTGGCTGCCCCAGGGCAGGAGACAACTTCTGCACAGAGCTGTCACCCTGCACGCTTCCAGCCCTGGAGAATCCTGTATGTGGGTGAAGTTCCCATGGGGAGGTTCCTAGACATCCCCTGCTCCAGATTTGTGGCTCAAGGGAGTTCAAACTTGGGATTTGAGACGCATCACTGTGCTACAGGCAACGCCTAAGAGGCCTCTTGTGAATGTAAACATATCAGAGCAAGGGTCTTTTTGTCTAACAACAGCTCTCTGAAAGAGTCTTAAGAATAGAGTGTAAAAAACAGTCCTCTGCCGTTACAATTCCTCCCAGCCTCTAGAAACCAACATTTTAAGGAGTTCTTGAGGTAGTATACTCACCACTGTATGTAATAACTCTTTTCTCCATGAGCTTACTGAAGTCCTTTCAAATTCATTTTTCTTTTTGGATCAATGCATCAATATTTTGACAGTGAGGTTTGGGTGGTTTTTTTTCCTTTTATTTTTCCTCATTTTGCTTTTGTTTTGGCATGTGTTACAATAAACAGCCAAGACATAAGGGTGGCAGGTTGTACCAGAGGACTGGAGCTCAGCTGCAGACCTACAAGATCATTTCTGCCCAGACATGTCCTCTCTCCCAGCCTCATGATCAAACCTGGTGCTCTGCTGTGGTAGCCAACCACTCCTCAACCTCCTTTTCCCAGCTCTCTGGAGGATAGCAGCAAGGGCAGCAGATGGGGATGTGGAGAGAGCCCTGTGTGTGGGCCCTGGGTAGCGCTTTCAGTAATTGCTGAGACTCTTGTCTCATGTGGTCCACTTGGTCTGAGACAGAAATATAAATGACTGAGGACGTCAAGCACGAGGACCACTCACAAGGAAGTGGGAGCAGAGGTTTAACACCCCATATTCTCCCCAGGACCTCCTCTCCAGAGTTCCCCTCCTCCACCTTCCCAGTCATGCCTGTCCTGTCCTGCCCTGCTGCTGACCAAGCCCTGGTGTCCCTCTTTTCCCCCAGAGCTTCATGGCCCTCCCAAACAGGCTGGGCCATGGCAGGGCTGAAAGTGCAGGTGAGGACAGTTCTGTGGCACTGCAAACTCTGCAGCTCTGAAAGCTCCCAGTCAGTCCTGATATTGCTGCTGACATCGTGGTCCAGCTGGTCCGACCGTGGCTGGTGCTGTGTGCCTTCCCCTCACTTCTGCTGTATGAGCAGTGTCAGGGCTGTTCACCTACCAGCTTTGCTGCTCTTCTGCTTGGTGGGTAACTTGTTCTCCAGAAATATCATCTCAGCAATGTCCATGAGCCTAAATGTCACTTTTTTTTTTTTTTTTTTTTAATTAGAGATGGGCATAGTTGACATGATTTACCAAGATTTATATTAAGTATCACGAATTCTTCCCTTGATGAAGATCGCATTTCTCTTTAAGGCTTTATGTGGAGCCTAAGGTTATACTTGAGCAGCTCTTTTTATGAGAGGATCTTGTTTTGTTAGATGATTTACTAACAGAAAAATGTCAAGAAAATACCACTCTCCACAAGCACTACACAGTAGTTTGAACAAGAGTGTGTGCTTTGAGAAAATTCTACTTTCTGTTATCTGAACCACATCTTTAGCAATTTTGTTTAGCTGGAGTAGTAGCATCCACGCCCAAAGCACCTCAGATCCAAGAGCTAGACTAATGGTAGAAATGGACACAGCAACTCCATTAAAAATAATATTAATCAACGTGTGGAGGTTACAGGTGAAAATAATATACTGGAACTGTAAGAAAAGGAAAAGACAAAACATGAACAAGAGTGTTCTGGGAGGACATTTAGACAGTCATAAAATAAAAAAAGCTAAATGAAGAAAGCCCTGCAAAAAAATAGAGCTGGAAAAAGCAAAACATATTTTGAAACAGCAACAAAAGAGTGAATTATGACACTGAGCTGAGAAGAAGAATGAGAGTGCCAAAGTCAAAGGAATGGCAAACAATAGCAAAAGAGAAAGTTAAGAGGAGATTTGTCATTGGCTAACTTGGCTATAAGAAAGAAAATTTGAGAAGATATAAAAGAAAGAAGAAGAAAAACAAAAAAAAAGAAGGAAGGAAGGAAGGAAGGAAGGAAGGAAGGAAGGAAGGAAGGAAGGAAGGAAGGAAGGAAGGAAG
>VZUI01059440.1:0-13914 GCA_013401135.1 Cettia cetti
ACTCCTTGTCATCCATACGGATAGAGATGGCCTCTAGCATGAGGTTCTCTGTCAGCTTTCCAGGGATTGAGGTGGAGTTGATGGGTCAGTAGCTTCCTGGGTCATCCTCCTTGCCCTATTTGAAGACTAGGATTACATTTTCTTTCTTCCATTCCTTAGGCACCTCTCCTGAACTCTGAATCTTCAAAGATGATTGTGAATGGCCTGGTTATGGTCTATCAGCTCTCTCAGCACTTGTGAACAAATCCTATCAGGTCTCATGGACTACATCTAGTTTGCCTAGATGTTCTCCAAACCAATCCTCCTTGACCAAGGGAAAGCCTTCCAACATTCCTTTACTCTGGTTTCCTGGGTCAGAGATGCCTGAGGGCTGGTCTTGCCAGTGAAGATCGATGCATAGGAGGTGTTAGTAATTGCTACTCAGCATCCTTGTTACTGGGGTCTGCCTTCCATTTAGCAATGGGCCCACATTTTCCTTTGTTTCCCAACTAAGATTAATTCTTCCTTAAATACTATCGCCTCTACATTAAGTATTTGATTTGATATGCTAAATAATTTCAAACATAGAGGGTTTAATGGAGTAGGAGGGCTTTGCACATTTTTTTTTTTCTTCCACTCTTGTTGCTTTTGGGTCTCACTTTTCCCACTTTCTATTACCAGTTGACCTGGGTAGTGCTGGCTAAGATGCTATTTCCTGATGCCTCTTTGTTTCCTCCTGATGCCTGATTTATTTCTTGCATTTTTTTGTCCTTCCTATGGCAAGAGTTTAATGTAGACTGAATCTGCTCAGTGAATTAAGCAACACACTGATTGTGGCTTCCTGAAATGTGTAAAAATGTCTACCAATGTAGATGGCTAAACTGGCACTGAGGTGCTCTTATGCAGACATGAAGATCCTGCTCACACACAGCTATTCATCTCAGTCTCCACAGTAGTAACAAATGTCATCTATATACAGAAGCTACTCACATATCTCTTTTGGCTGACATTATTGACGCTTGTCTTTCTGGATACATATATTGACTAATTGCAACTGCCAGTGTTTTAAGAGTCAGATCAAATAATAAAAGTTGATGGTGGCCAAGTGATACTCTGAACTCCTAGAGCCACTTTGAAATATGGGAAAATTATTTCCATTGGTTTTATAGAACAGTGTATTATACTTATCATGGAGGCAATGTTTTAAAGATGTGCTCATTCTCTGCATTTGTTCCTGTGAACATGCCATCAAGAGAAACTTTTCCTGAAAAAAACCCTTCCTTTTCCTGAAAAAAGCCCTTCCCTGCATAATTCCTGATGAAGGGATCTGGTGAAATGGAGGAAAGAAAAGCAATTTTAACACAGCAGCTGCAATCTGCTGTGAATTATTATCATTGTTCAATTCTTGCTTAAATCTTGTGCCGAGTGGAGATCCTTATTCAATTCTTCACCTTGCCCACTTCTCAAGGAACTGTTCCTAAGAGGTGACAAGTTTAGGTTGACCAGAGGAATTTCTTCTTCATGTTCAGAACTGTTGGTGAATCTTTCTTGGATTTTCACAATTCTGTAGCCCTGGAATGTAAATGTGATTTTTCTAGTTCTTGAGCTCTTCCAAAAACAAATTCATGGATAGGTAGCTAAAGAGTATTTTCAAATGGATTAATAAAATCTTAGAATCATAGAATCCTAAAGGTTGGAAATGACCTCTAAGATCGTTGAGTTAAATCAAGTTGGGATCAGCTGCCTTCCTTTTTAGAACATGTCTTTTGGAAAACAAGAGCCAATTTTATGGTGAGAGGTGTTGGTCATCCATGAGTTTACCATGGTAATGCAGACTTTTTGATGGAATGTTAGAGCACTGCACCTTTGGTGATAGAGAACAGGTAAAGATGCATGAAGAAATAATAAAATTCTACTGAAATTCTAGCAAGCCTAGAGGTAATTATGCCCTTGGTTTTATTTTGCCTTAGGGAAAAAATGGTGTTTCACCACCCATTTTTCCTTAAATTGCACTCACACGCTACATTTTACATCAGCTTTGCCTTTTGATAAGTTTTTTTCTATTACAGAAATTATTCAAATCAATAGTCTGATTACATTGATTTCCTATTCTGTAATTTCAGTAACAAACTCCGTGGTTTTAGAATCATAGAATTGAATGGTTTGGGTTATAAAGGATCTTAAAGATCTACAAATTCTGGCATTCCCAATCCCCACCATGGACAGAGGCATTTTGGGAAGTTTTCCCTGTTTATTGTTCATAAGGTCTAAGTGTGCATCAGAAAGACATTATAACCATCACATCATGCAAACCATGTCTCTTGCTCTAAATGTCCAGGCAATAGAGCCACCTTGTTCAACATCATGTAACTGCTTTTCAAGAGCAACTGTAAGTTCTTACCCCTTTTGCTGACACAGGCAGAATTAATTAGCATTCCCCTGACCTGGTATAGAAGACACTTTCATTCATTTGACATTTAATAACTTGCTATCTAACACCTTGCTTCTGTCCTCCTAGGTATCCTGTCTATTCTAAGCTTCCTCTGTTCCTAATGTCATATGCATGTTGTGTTCATACAGGCCTCATATCTAACATTTTCTCTGCCAGTCCCCTGCAGCAGCCCCATTCTTCTCCCTCTCCCTTCTAGTACTTGCTTACCCCGAATGTGACTTCTGAGTCACCGTGCATGACCTTATTTTCAGCACTTGCTGCAACACAGTGTACCTGATGTGATGTCTGGGGAGGCACTGGGTTGAGCAACCCTTGTCTTTTTGCGTTCCCCTGACTACAATAGTACAAGGCAGCTGTTTGTCAGGTAGGCACAGGAATGGGTCCACTGGCATGTGACATGACTGTCCTTGCCTCCACATCACTTTTGATCCACAGGATGGCATTCTGTGAAAGGCAGGGTCTTGGCCTCTGCTTATCAATACAGACTTTTTGTTAGAAGGAAAGAGAGATGATCTCATTCTGTCTCCAATTAATCTGCAGCAGTAGCTCATTGGTGTTACTTTTAAATTTTGGGGTAGTAAACATGGAGAGACTTTATCTGTTTTTTAATCTCTGCTTTCTTTTCTCTGACCACAACACTGGCAATACTTGCATTGCTCTTCCAGAATGTTGAATGGAGTAGGAAATAGGAGAAAACAGGAGACATGGCTGAGGGGAAGAGGCACTGTGTCTACCCTCATCTGTTTCTGCAGCTCTTCTTGGTCCACTTTGACTATACCTCCAGGCAGCACTCTCCTTTCTAGCCTGCAGTCCAGAGTGCACATACTTTATTCCCACCTGAACCTGTTTAAGGAGGGGGCCTCCATCTCCCTCTTCACAATGAATTTGTCTTTTCCTAAAGCAAACAGTCTTGATCCTGAGCTTATCATCCACACATTGCCACTGAGGAATCACCACCAAAATTCAAATCTCACCTTCAGATTTGAGGGTCTTTCTGGAAAAAAATGTTCTTTCCTCATCTATCTGCTAAATTCACAGAATTCACAGAATCACAAGGTTGGAAGAGACCTTCAAGATCATCAAGTCCAACCCATGCCCTAACACCTCAACTAAATCATGGCTAAATTAAATGATTAAAACCACAAATACTTTTTGTTTGTCCTGCTCTTTCATTAGACCTCATGTAGGCTCTTCACAGCACCAAGGCTTGCTGCCAAGAGGTGGAAATGCAGTCCAGTTTCATGCAAATAACTCTGGGCTTACTCTAACTACACCTTTGTTTTCCAAATGTGCTCTCTAAGCTGGCAGATGCTATTTTTTTACCCTCCATCAAGCACCTGACTCAGGCTTCCAGCCTGGAAAATGTAACCTCATGTTAGTCTTTGTGGATTGCCTAAGAACCTGATATTCCTAAACTCCTTCTGCAGCTATCTCGTTGAGATCTCACAGTGGTGACATATAATTATTGCCATATAAAAAGGGAACACGAAATAAGAATTAAACACTGCCAAGGAGGCTATGCCTCTGAGCCGTGAAAGAGAAGCTAAGGAATGTCACAGTGTCTGTCCTCCCATGAAGATTACAGAGGATCTTCCCTCCCATTCATCATGACAAAACTTTCCTGCAGGGATTATAGCATTTGTTGACAAGTAAATGTATTAGTAGGAAATTATCTGATGCATTTTGATATGTCTAAGTGATATCTAGCAGGTGGAAACATGAACAAAGCCTCTATGTACAAAAACAGAACTCCCATGCTTGCCTTCTGTTGACAACACTTTATTATTTATATTCTGCAAGGACAACAACTAGAAATGCCAAATCTAGGCGAGGGTTGAGAAAGCCAAGTTGTAAAAAGGAAAGACAGAATACTTAAGCAGACAAAGAGGGGGAGTAGGGGTAATGTGTTGGGGAAAGTTTCAAGAAAAATGAGAAGGAAGAAGAACAGAGATCATGGGACATATCAGGAAAGGATGGTAGATATACTGCTTCATCATGGAAAAGACAAAGATGATGACCCTCAGTGAATTTAGGGAGTGTGGAAACTGCCTGCTTCATCAATATAAGCTGTGAAATTACACCTACACTCACAGTTCAAAGTTCTTTCATTAAGGACTGTGGCAGGGCACCTCCCATACTCAGCAGTCTGCTACCAAAAGTGAATATTTGACAGCAGTTAGGTTTTAATTTATCCTTAGCAATCTTTTTTTTGCTTTCAGACTCTGGCTAAAGTTAGGACAGAATGCAGAATACACCAAGAGGTGTTTCCAGGCCCGAAAGTGGATGACTATGGGACCCTGTTTTCGTTGCAACAGATTCAATAGTAACGTCTACAACATTCTTTGCATCTCAAGCAGCATGTTTATGGTTCAAGGCATTGAGCACTGACATAACAGTGAAGCCCACATGAGACAGGACCACCTTTTGTTAAACAGACATGTTGGCATACAACAAATGACTTCCAACTTACCCTGTTACACCTCACAAGTGGCACTGTCACCGTACACCTTCTTGCCTTGTAAAATGCAAATGACAAAATTGACTCTCATTCTAATCTGTCTGAGCACAAAGCAGATGTAAGATCTGCTGAAAACAGCATAACTCAGGTACATCTTCTTGCTCAAATACCAGGAGGAATACTGAATGATTCAGGTAAATCTAGAAAAGTAATCAATGACATCTTTATGATGGGAAGAGTGCTTCATCCTTAATAGTCCTGAAATCCTGCTGCTACATACCTTGCTCAGCTTGTCTTTTCATAAATACAGGGTTTGCCCCTGTTGCAGACTATTACAAAGTGGTCTCTGATATGTGCATTAAAGTCATAAAAGTTGGTGCTGGCAGCTTCTGTACTACAATGTAGCAAGCTCAGTTATTTCAGGTCCTTTTACAAGGCAGATCCTGTAGATTCTTTTAATACTTCATATTCAGGCCTAGTTGTAACCTTCAACCATGAGTAGGTTACTGATTCGCTGCAGAATGAGTAATTTTTTTGCCCAGACTGGGGTTTTATTTTATATTAAAATTTCAACATTGTAACCTTTCACTGAATCGGTCTTGAAGATCAGTTTGATTAGGCAAACAAAATTTGAGCATGTGAAATAGCAGGCTTCTCCATAAGGAATGAAATCATTGACTATGCACGATAAAGTGGTATGATGGCAGTCCCCACCCTCCAGACTCACAGTAATAGAGGAAGTTCTTTCCACTGCAGTAGGTGGGTGTCAGCTGACTTCCTGAAAGCAATCTGTCGCTAGGTTTCCAGCAAAGAACTTTCCAGTACTCAGTAGTGTTGGTGTGCAACACAAAACCACCATGGGAAAAGCTGGCATCAAGCAGGGGGCTATACCTGGTATTAGGGAAACCTCCTGCACCTTCAGACATACAGGAATGGCAAGAATCCCTTGTGAGAGATGGTCTGTTCGCTTCTGCCTCAGAATTCCCATTAATGTTCCTGCAACGCCCAAGATCTCAGATACTCCCTCACATCCAGTGGCCAAAATGAAATATTATCTGTAAATTTGGGACTGGTTACACATTTTCACATTTACACAAATGGTTCCACCCTGAATCACACCATAGAACTTGCTCTTCTGGTCATCAGGCTAACTCTCCCTTTTTTAAAATTTTGACCAAACCTGTTAATGTTTTCCCCAAATTAACAAAATTGTACAAACATCTCAGGCTTTGCAAACACGTGAATTGTTCTTGTTCAACAGCAGACTGTGTAGAGATGTACCCAATGTTGAATTTCTCCTATAAATGCAATCATATCGGTTGAAACTACTTAACTAGAGATGATAACCCCACTTCTTCAGAGGGATTAGCTGTCTTTCTACAGATTCTGACTGTATGTCCAGGTGTCACATTGCAATTTATTCACCCTGTTCATTGTGTTTTGAACTCATAAAATCCTAAGCATATCTTTCCTCAATATGTGCATAAACCAAACCATGATTGTCTAGCATTGCTGACATAAGGAGAGGCATCTCTTTGTGCTTCCAATGTGCACCCAATATACTACGGGTGTGTGTTTCACTGTGAAAGTGAAACTAGACAGAATGCCATTTAAAGAATAAAGTGAGGTGACATCACTCCATTTGCTTACTTGAATTAGAAGATTACTCACTGCATCTTCGAGTCTCAGCTGACTCAATTTGGATTTTAACCAACAAGTAAACAAGCCCTATTAACAACACTATTCAACACTACTTCTAGCAAGATGCCAATAGGTTTATAGTTAAACAGTATTTCAGACCATCAGCACCCAGTCACTAATTTAAAAACTGACCTTTTGATTTCACCACGTGGATGAGCCTGGGAAGTCAAAGGACAAGGAAAAATCTTATAAAAAAGAAGAAAGACAGCTGCCAAGGGTGCAATTGGATCAACTTCAGAGTAAGTCTGTAGAACAGAGTGGCATTTGCAAAGGCACTGAAGAGCTCTCATGGCATCAGGCTGGTGGTGGTGACAGAGCCATCTGTCCTGTCTTTTTTGCCCTTTCCTGTCTGCCATTAATTTTCCACAAAGGCTCCAAGCGACAGTCCCCTCATAGTGACCATACTTGGAAACAAGGTGTATGACAGGCAGGGGGAGAATGGCAATAATCTCTAAGAGCCCCCGTGTTACGGCTTGGGAAAAAATAGCTGAGAGTTTGCAAAGTAGCAAAGAAGGGGTGAAAACCGAGAAGATCTGCTGACAGGAGGATTCGGCAGGCACGCACTCCCTCGTTACACGCGGCGCAGGAGCGGAGGCGTGCGCTCTTTGTGCGCGCTGCCGGCAGTAAACAAGGGAGTATTTCTGGAGCAGCTGCCTCTGTAAGAGGAGATGTGCCTGTTGCTGTCCTGCAAAGTTACACTTTTATAGCAGTGTGGATCTTGCTCTTCTGAAACTCTTTCATTTCTGGGACTAATCGTGCCAGGCTTTCAATCAGCAAACTGTTTCTTGGGGTTGAAGCCTGCGTTTAAAGATAAGACATTTTGCTGAGCTGCATTTGTAAAACATAAGATTACATGCCATACTTCATCTTTTAAAATGAATAACTATCAATCTGGTCTCTACCACAATATGTGAAGAAATTAATATTGTTTGCTTTATGTTCATATTTGGTGCTGTTTTTAGCAGCAGGCAAGTCTAGACATGTTTTGCAGAGTTTAATTACACAAATTCCAGTTTAGAGGTTTTAAGCTAAAAATCATTCCTACTCCCAATATATTCAGCTACTCTGTTCATCATTAGATTGAATATCTTACAGTATTGCTATGTGCAGTGCAGTCAACACTTAGCCCACATCTATTCTCTCATCTTTTCCTCCAGAAGGATATGTGCATTTGAGGGGTTTTGTTTTGATATCTTAAAAGCAATATGCATGCACACTTACACACACACACATAACCGAGTGTGTATGAAGTGAGCTGTGTACTCAGAGCAGAGACTCTTCCATTTGGTGTTGGTGGGCAGTTACTGAGGGAAGTTGCACAGTCTGCCTTCTGTGGAAGATCTCACTCCTGTTATTGCTTAGACTCTTCCCATATCCAAAGATTGACTCCTGCAGTTTCTCCCATTAGGCTTCCTCCAAACTGGTTTTAAGACAGACATACCTTACTGACTCTTGAAGATTTTGACCCATGATTTACTGTGTGTGACTTATCCATGGAGGGGTTGAGAACTGGGTGTTGAATAAGACTGTGACTGTACCCAGTGATGATGGGTAGTTCCCCAGCCCTTACTCCCATTCCAAGGTACTGTTCTCAGGACCCAATAGGATAACTGAGCTCATATGATGAGCTCACCTTTTTTATTTTAAATTATTTCTGTTACTTGCAGTTTGGCAGAACACAACAACCTGCCTCCAGGTGATTTGTGTAGATATTCCTGACAATGTGTAAGGGCTAGTGCTTCTTGGAATCAGTGACTTAAGTCTTGTTTTCTTCCTTTCTTTCAAGAAAAGGAGGGAGATTTCTAAGCTCTATTATCCGGGCAATGGCTGTTTTTCTTACAGAACAGGAATATTTGATTCCTCTTTAATTTCAACTTCTCATATAGCCTCTATTTAATAAAATAGGACATTGTCACCCTTTTATATACATGGTTAAACCAAGCGATCAAAACAGCTTATTTTTTCAGCTGCTTATTAAATGTATTTTTGATGCCCTGGGTAATTTCTTCTGGCTTCTAGTTAGAGTAGGAGGTGCAAAGTTTCCATAAGTTTTGAAGCCCCAAGAAGTAGCATTCCTCCACAAGGTTTTTCAAGTTTTCTTGTAGCTATTTATTTTCTAACACATGAAGGTTGAAATACCAATGTGGGCTACTTACTTGTTACCAAAAGAAAACTTTCTTAACTTTGAGAATGTGAATTATACTGTTTAGTTAGAAGAACAAGTCTATGATCCTACTGGAAGTAGTGGAAATACAAGTGCCTAATCCTGGCTGGTTTAAGAATACAAGAGATTAAAGTTTTGCAAGAATAGTAATCTCTTTTATGTGCTTGTTGAACTACATCACCTCTTCCTAAGAGCTTTGTGTTTGTGTACATGTTCTTTGGGTTTAAATAATGAAAATCGATCTAATAGCTAATACTCAGCTTTACTTCATGAACATGCATGTGGAGATGTTTCTGTATTGCTAACACTACACAATACTAAGCCATTTGGCCTAAGGAATAGAGGAATTGTAATAACTCAAAGCTGCAAGTTTTTCAGTGGAGTAATGTCACAAGGAAGGCTTAATTTTATGGATAGATTATTGATTGCTTAATGTTCAGCAGCTACATCCTTTAAGAAAAAGACACTAGAGGGTCTCTTGCTTTTTCTTCCAAGAGAAATTACCTTTTCTATGTGGAAAATGTTTCCTTTAAATTTTTTTCAAAGCTTTCCAATTTCTTTTTGCAGACATTCACAGAAAAAAATGTAAAGGTGAACAAAATAGCTTTTTTCCCCCTGTAGTTTCCAGGTTTTCTCCCAGACCCTCAGACCTTTAAGCAGCCTACAGGGGACCAGCAGTTGTGCCATACCTCTGTGAAGTTATTGGCAGAGAGGATGTCACTGAATGGAACGCGTGGCAGCTGTAAGAGAAAGAAAAAACCCAATGGTGTGGCCTTGCCTCTTCCCCTTCACTCAACTGAAAGCTGCTGTGGAAATACTCCTGTACCCTGAAGAAATTGTGACTGTGCTTGGCTAATGTTCAGGATTCACTCAGGTGAGAGTTTTTTTCCATGATCTTTATGCATATGAACCTGCTCAAAGTTTAGACCTGAATTCAAGCTATGGGAGTGTTGAGATGTGCTGTTTTCTTCACAGCTGATATCTTGGGATGCCAGGGACTGGATAGCTTTGTAAGTAGCCTCCAATGCAAATAATTAAATTGCAGATGGCTGCTCTGCCTGGGCTAAGGTAGACTGTGCTTTGAATCTTCTTCTACCTTTTTTACAGACATGTGAAAGAGTTCAGGGTAGAATCAGCTCCAAGTAATGTGCTTGGTGCTGAGTCTAGGCCAGAGTTGTTGTTGCTACAGCAAAAAAATGTCTGGCTGCACAGAACTGGCCAGAAAGATGCAGGCAGGTTTTGGTTTCATATGGACAAGCATAGGCATGTTGCTCCTCATGTTCTGGACTACGTGTTGGCCATCAACTGGAGTGAATCATCTTGATTTCTGAAAGGATTCTTGATATTCAAGAGAGCCCGAATTGTTTGGAGTGGCTCTCACAGAGATGTAATGTGAATGTTGAAAGGAAATCTCTAAAGGATGATCTCTGGAGAGCATAATACTTGGATTTAGTCTTCACCAAAACAGCCCACTGAAATCAAAGACATGGAGAGTTCACAGAGTTCCTGTGACAGAACTCTTCACATGATTTTTGCCAAACTGAGAATTTGGGACAGTTTTGGATTTTTTTTTTTATTAAATCCATTTAATCCATTAATTAATTTGTAAAATTAATTCTTTAAACATTTTCACTCAGATGTGTGTGAGGAACCTTGTTGCTTGGTTGTAAACTCTAGGGCTCTATTTCTTTTGGTATAATTAGAGCAGCAGATTAGACTAAGGATGGTGGAAGTGCACAGTGAGATGGTGAAGTTGCATTTGCATAAAATGAATGTAGACCTCTGTTCAAAGCTATCCATGTTCACTTCCTGAGCTGGCTGTTCAGTCAGAGGCAGCTCGAAGCACCTGGATGGTTTGAGACACCAAGAAATGGTGTTGTGTGGTGTGTACAACACATGCAGGACCATAGCCCAGTAACTCTCATGTACAAGTGAACTGAAAAGAGATTTAGACATCCCGGGTGGATACAGTGATGCACAAATAGAAGCTCATGAACACATTGCTTCATGGTTATGTAATGGAATTGGTAGCTGTCTATAATTGTCCAGCTGGACTACTTAAATGAACTGAATAATTAATTGAACCTATCTCATGTTATAAACTTTTTCATCTGGATTTTTCCTTTTTTTTCATTACTTGCCTGTAATGTCATTGTGGCCAATTTTAGCTGCCATTTTCCCCTTGAAAATATTTACCAACACAGTGAAAAGGCTCTTGTAGTACAGGAAGTTGGGGCTGAGGGATATCTCTCCAGGCTGAATGCTTTCCTGTCAGTGATATCAAGTTATAAGTAGCTGCACTAATATGTTTACCATCAGAAATAGCCAAAGAAAAATGCACAAATGTAAACATAAAAGGGAACTCTCATAATTTACATACTTGTCATAGTTCACCATAAATAAGTGTATATACCAGAGGGCTTGTTCTTTTTGACACGACCTGGAGGCTAGTTTTGCCTGTCGACATCTTATCTTCTCACAAGATACTGTATATTAGTAAAGTTAATTGACTAATCATTTTCAACACTGGGAGAGTAAGTAAATAATTCCATCTATTTCTACCTAGGCTTCTGTTTACGGTCCGAGGGTGCCAAGCATTCAGACTAAATGAAAAGATACCCTCTCATAACCATGCACGGCATCCCCATAACAAGCTGCAGAAACTCTCTGAAGCATTGCTGTTATGTTGTGGGGAATCCTGAGAATCTTAGGCTTAACTCACCATGCTGCCAGCCTCCTGCAGGGACAGCCAGGCAGAGGCTGGGACAGCAAGGGGATGAATCTGGGCAGACCTGTGCTAGACCACTGTCATCTGTCATTTTTAGGGAAAGGAGGCAGGTCTGAAAGTAATTAGTTATTGGTGGCTGGGAATGTGTATGAGATGATGTGGGAATACATGCTTCAGTTAGAGGAGAATAGCTGGAGGGTTATCTAATAACTGGTGGCTTACATTTTTTGACTGTCCCTGCATAATCAGCCATAACCATTTTGTTTCTTTTTGATGAAAGAAACCAGTTTCCCAGTTTTTTGCTGCTTTTTCCTTCCATATTTTTGCCATCTGGTGAATTAAAGAAAGAATGACTGTGCTAGCCTTTGCAGTACTTATGCATTCGATTACAAGACTTTGGGGGGGGCGGGGGGGGTGGGGGTGGGGTGGTGCAAAGTTAGTAGTCCTGAACTTTTGCTTTAATTTCTGATGAAGATTTTCTAGGTGATGTAGGGACAAGTTATTAAGTCACTAGCTCCCCATCTGTACCACAGGAACAAAGGACGAGTTTTCTCTTTTGCAACTGTACCTCAGAATTAGTTAGAGAATGTTTAATATTTCCAGAGTGCCCATGTAGCGTCCTGTGTTCTGTTTCTATCCTTGTGCAAAAATTTAACTCTGCCGAGAAAAGTGTCTCAGATTTTCTTTGGACATTGCACTTCTAAAAAATACAGTCTGGACAATGTCACCTACCATGCTGATTCATTTGTATGACTTGCTACAGAAACTTTTCCCTTTACTCCTCTCCCTCCTGCTTAGAGGAGAGTGGGCTCCTGTGCTAGCCTATGTGTTTTTCTGCTTACTTTTGTCCTGGCTCCTTCTGATATGACTTCTGCCATCAAGGATACCACACGGATATGCTGGGGATTTTTGCCACGCACAACCACCTGGGCTGAGACCACCAACTCATTTTCCCTGCTGGGCTGCAATCCAGAGAGGCAACAACTGCATACTGCTGCTAAGGCTGGCCACACACCTGGGATTTACAGGTGAAAGGCTTCCGGGGAAATGCTGAGAGCAGGATGGTTTATTCCCTATCAGAATGTGCCAGCCTGGTTGTCCTTAGAAGCTTTGGCCTCAACCAACTGAACCCTATCTTTTCATTAGGTCACAAGTAGTGATGACAGGTAATTACTTCTGCACAAAATGAGCAGGTAAACTAAATTTGAAAAGCTGAATGGCAGTTGAGAAAAGGACCTAACCATACACTTATGTATCACTAGATACATCTGCATTTAAGGAAGGGCTCTTGAATAGGTAGGGACCCAAACACTTAGCTGAATGCTTCTGGTAGTGAAGATTGTGGTGCACAGAGCCAGGGAACGTCCAACTTTGTGCCCTTATTTAAATGGTGCAAAACATTTTAAATGTTTAAAATGTATTTCACCAAATAAAAAAGCCACTTAGACTTTATTTAAAGAAGTAATAAGTACTTCCATATATGTTATTTCACATCTATAGCTGTTCCTATTTTGAAAAAGTTGTCATAATTACTCCCCAAATAAAGTTTTATTAACATCTTTGTGTTCATCTTGTGGATGGTACTAATTTGTGAGATCTTCACCACTGGTCTTCTCATTGTAATGTACAAAAAACCTTTTATGTGGCTACGTCAAAACATAATCTTGAATGCAAGTCATATTTGTTTCAGATCGAGCTGTCCTCTGAGGAGCAGTGTGGCATAAAAGGTACAGGGAAGGGTGTTAAATGGAACACTTAATAGGGAGTTAAATGGAACACTTAATAGGAACTAATATAGCAACTGGAACTGATGGGAACAGACACAGTTGTGAAATGTGAGCCTACAAGATGCCCACTGAGAGGTATACAATCCACTTCGTCCCCCCAAGCCTTCCTTCACAGAGATGTATGCTGCTTTTTTTTTTTCCCAATCAATTCATGTGCTTATGAGAAAGAGCAGTACCACAGTGATTTCTTTTTAAATGTATTTCTTGAAATCCCAGAAATCTTTCCAAATAGAGTTTCTAACAGCACTTTAGGCTGCTGACTTTCTGAGGCAGTATGTTGTTTTGTTTTGCTATGCAATGCAGTGAATGGATCTCTAACCTTGACTTGATTCCCACAGAAAAAAAACCCCAACTGTTGTTTACGTTTCCTCAATGGAAAGAATTTTAATAATTGAAGTTTGTTGCATTATGGAATTATGGAACTGGAATTATGGAGGGTTAGAGTTAGAGTTTTGGTTAGATTTAGCATCATGCTTCGGGTTAGTTTTAGGTTTCGGGTTAAATGTTAGCTTTATGTTAACATTATGGTTTAGTGTTATTTTTAGACTTAAACTCAATTTTATCCTCAGGGTTAGGGTTAGGGTTAGGGTTAGGGTTAGGGTTAGGGTTAGGGTTAGGGTTAGGGTTAGGGTTAGGGTTAGGGTT
>VZUI01059444.1:0-13909 GCA_013401135.1 Cettia cetti
GAAAAACCTGACTTTGTTTTGATTTCCTTCTTACATATGTAATCACAGAGCCATTACCAGCCTGTCTCATTGGCCCTATTTTGGCCAGCAGCATGTCCATCTTCAGAGCCATCAGGGACTGGCTCTGCTGGACATGGGGAAGCTTCCAGCAGCTTCCCACAGGAGTCACCTCTGTGGCCCCCCTGCTACCAGAAACCAGGCCGTGCAAAACCCATTCCAGACACCAGACACCCCACGGGCAGTGAACCACCACAGTGATAAATTTCTGATCATGGGTTGGAGAAGCCCTGAGGGGCTCTACAGATAGGAATGGGGCCAGCCATGCCCACCTCTGAGTCCTCTCCACTATTTACCTTCTGGCATCACAGATTCTGCTGTGCAGATGAAGTGTTTGTTAGTAAATAAGGGTCCTGATCTGAATACTGTATAGTTGGTAAGAAATAGATGTAGCTCTGAAAAAAAAAAAAAAAAGGTGATGGATTCTTAACTCCATGTATACTAAAGAAACTGGGTTTTAGAAAATATTACCAGAAACTTATTTGTCTGATATTTAATTCTGACAAGATCTTTTATGGGAAATCCTTCAGACTCCATACTCAAAATAAATTCCTTCGCTCCATCAACTAACGAACCTTATTATCAAGAATGCTTTTGGTATTTATGTTGCTTCTCTGACTAGAATAAACTACTAATTCTTAACACTGTCTACAGTGTAATTAATATCGCAACTTTGACAGCTAAAAGGCCTCAACTGGAATTCAAATGGTGGTCTAGAAATATGGGGGATGCCTGATTTTCTTCCCTCTTGATCTTCTAAGTGACTATATTGTTTAGACCTTGTATAGCATAGCTGTACTTCCCTAATTTTAAAATGCCAGTGTCTGTATTATCTGAACACTTTACAAAAATATTTATATATTTGTTCTCATAGCATATGAGTGGGGAACTGATATTCTTGTTCAACATATAAAGGAATGAATACGGAATGATTATGATCCAGGTGCAAAAAGAATTTAGCACACACGTGCTCCGCACATTATGGGTAACACTGAAATAGCTGAGGTAAAAAGAAAAATTAACTTGAGAGTTCAGTGCTGCTGGAATGCCTAATGTGAGACAGACAGAACTTTTAGGCACATAAATCCAAAGTTTGGATCTTTTTAAAAGCCTCGTCAGCTATCATCTAATGCTGAAGGAGCTGAAAGTTCAGAAATGCGTGTTTGAAGCGTTTGTGAGGGGTTTGGACTTTTGCTTCCCTGCACATCTAGCTTTATGCTTGTGCACCTGCCCACAAGCTTGTCTTGGCAAGAGGCAGGCAGTGGTACACCTCAGGCACCCAGTCTAGTTACTGTTCTCAGTGATCTCTCTCCTAGCCAGATTTAGACAATTCCCCAGCTATGCAGTCCTTCACCTGAACTGTAAGAGGAGACCGGGCCCTGAAGTGCTGCACTGTAAGTGTTGCCTGCTGCCTTTCTTGGACGTGGTCTCGAATGACTTGCCTAAAATCACATATGCTGTGTTCTGCCAAGCTCAAAGCTGACCCTTCCACTGCATACCTCTGCTCTTACTGTGGAGCAGAAAGCTATCCACACTCACCAAGAGAAGGGAATTACTGTTACAATATCACATTATACTAGATATTGTTATAGTTGGAAACAGAAATGTTTTTGGTATTAAGCTTTTTCGTCTTGGAAACTAAAACAGTGGTTTTCAAAGCTGTTTTCTAATGCCAAGGAGCTTCATCACTTAATTCAAAGTTTAAAGTGTTTTGTTAATAAAGCTTAAAATGCTCTAAAAAGAGAACAGTCATGTGAAATATCTTTTCTGGATCTCTCATTTTCTGCTCTTCTGTTATTTTCTCCCACTTCTACAGGAACCAAGTAGGAAGGTAGGGATCCCAATTTCACAGAAGTTGTAAGTGCACAGGTTGTTTGAGAGCATTATTTTAAAGTGCAGCAAACACTACCTACTTATTGTAGGTACCACAGCTAGTTCTACATTTAACCAAATGGACATTTTTCAAAAGAATTTTTTTGTTGTTTTGTTTTACTGTGTGCTATTAAAAAACCCTTTCTTCTTATTGTGAAACTAATCTCTCAGTTGTATAATCAGTCAGAATTGCCGTTCAGACAAGTGATACTTGCTAAGGAAGAAAAACATAATGGTTTAATTTGCAGCTTACCAATATAGCAAAGTATGGAAGTCTGTTTCTTGTGCATGAGATATGGGGCACATAGAGACATTTGGGCTCATCACCTAATAAATAGCATATAGGACCCATTTTAGTTCAGTAATGTTGGGGGATTAGTTTAGTAATGTAATAATGGCAGCATTCTTCAAGTAAGTAGGAGAAAATAACTCCAGGACAGCTATGACACAAGGAAGAATGTACACATGTAGTATCTATGTATGTTAAGAATGAATAAAGTGATAATTTATCCTCTCTGTGAATCAATGATTCATTTGCTTGTTAAGATGCACGATATGGACTAACTTCATTTTATGTGAGGAGCATTTAAAGATATTACTGTCTTGTTTACTGATGCTAAAGATCAGTCCCAGGAGTTAAGCAAGTGGATGGAAAATATAGAGAATTGAAAAAAAATTGAATAATGCAATTTAAGGACTTGATGCTTTAATGTAGGTGACTTTGACTCTGATCCTAGTCAGCATTCATTTATTGTTAGAGTTTCAGATATTTTCTTACATCAAATTTAAAACTTACCAAAGTGAAAAAAAATAGAAAAATAAAAATTGCTTTAAGAGAATTACTATGATAGGTAATAATGCGGAGCATTTTAACATGCTTTTAGGTTTCATTACAGCATCACCACAGTAAGAAGTGGCAAGTAAACATACATATCAAAGTGGTATAATTTTGAATTTTTAATCCAGCATTAGTATTCACAGTCAAGTTTAAATTAATTCCCTGTTTCTGACTCCTAAGCTAAAGAACAAGAGGAGAGCATAGCCAAAGGATTTTTTTTAACCTTAGGCTATAAATCTTCCTTGTTATTGACAATCATAAATGGAGAACATGTCAGAATCACATCATTCAGTGTGCCATGAGAAAAGGCAGAGAGGAGACAATTTTGGAAAGCTGAGGAAAAGAAATATAAATCAACTTGATGAATTGACAATGTTAGTGATCCTTAAGGAAGTCAAACAGCATTTCCTCTATGGCTTGATACTCTAAACCTGAGTGCCCTGAGAGCTTCTGAGACTGATTCTAAAATGTCAGTGAGGTGAGCAAACACTGCAGATCCAAGTTTCTAATTCCACAGAGTAAGGTAGTGTAAGTTCGTGTTTACTAGCTGAGTGTACGGCAGCTTAAAATTGTTCTCCTATAGACACCTCTCTGCATACTTAATTAAGATTTTTTCAGAGCCTTTACTGTGCCTGTGGGCGTTAAAGAAGTGTAAGAATTCTTAAATTGTAATATGTTGTCGAGGCTTAAATTTGGTGCTGGAAGCTGTTTTTTCTTATATCTAAAGTGAGCCACTTTATAGTTAGGAGAAGCCTTTGCCTTTGGGTCAGGCGGGAGCTGAGGAGGGGACATCAGGCCAGGGCAGCCCCCTTTCCCTGCCGGTGGATGCCAGCAGTGGGGGCAGCCCCGCCGGAGGGTGGCCGGAGCGCGGCCCTGGCAGGAGCGCTGCCCGCGGCCGTGCCGGGTGCGGGCCGGGGCAGTCCGGGCGCGCTGCTCGGGCCCGCTGCCGCCCTCCGCCCGCTGCTGCCCGCCGCCCGGGCCTGCCCCGCGCTCCTTAGGAGGGCTCGGCAGCCCGTGCTTGCAAGCGGCAGTGCCGCTCTGAGGGAGAGCAGAGCAGAAGAAAGAAATGTGGTGCCTGTGTGGCGGCGCGCACGAATGCTTCTCTCCTGCACCAGAGAAGAGGACGAGCAGCGGTGGGACCTGAGGAAGCCCCGCTGCCGGGTCAGCAGACGTGCCAGCTCCCGAGCCGCCAGCTGGGAAGAGACAGAGGAGGGGCTCGAATCTGGGGGTCTGCAGCTCAGCACGCCCCATGGATTCGCTTCAGGGACGGCGGGGACACAGCAGGCAGCTGTCAAGGAGGCTCAGATGTTCCGTCTTGCATTCACCTCTACAGCTCCCAGCCCAGTCACTCATCTCCTCATAGCTGCGGTAGTGTGTCATATACATTTGGGATATTTTTTGACTGACTTGAAATAAATTGTACTGAAGTTAAGAGAATTACAGTACTCTCTCTGGGCTGAAGTTTGCTCTCGGAATGTTTCTTTAACGCCCTCCTGACATCCTGACCATTTAAAAATCTTCTCATTTCTGAACTGCATATCTGTCTCACAAAGAATTCTCCTGTGCTTTCCCCCATCCTTATTTATTAAATTTGTTCCCTTTCTCGAGTTCTCTCCTTGTGTTCAGCTATATCTCATTATTTTTTTTGGTGTTTCTGAGATGATTTTGTCTGGGCAACCACTGGATTTGGAGAGGAAATGATCTCTTTGCAGGGCAGCATGTTTTATTCATGGATAAAGTGATTTGTGTTTTTATCCTCAAAAACAAACAGGAATCAGTTATTCTTCCTGCCAAGGCAAAATGATGGTGACAGTTTGTCGTTGTTAGATAATCCATTCTTGCTTTAGCAGAGGCAGAAATTACTTCCATGCTGTTCCTTGAGCAAGGCATCACGTCTTACTGAGGAAAATAACCAGATTCTGTATACATGTTTCTTGTCTCAGTATTAGAGATAAGAAAATTAAAATACAGGGAGCTCATGTAACTTATCTAAACTCATAAAGCAAAACAAAGGACTTACTCCCTCCCCATTAATGCATAATCTAACTGTCCACATTGAAAGTCCTTACTCCTGGTTTCAACCATATTGCTATTTAGTATTCACACATATTTCTTTTACATTCTGTTCCCATTGTGCAGCGCCAGGTCCTGCTGCAGTTTGGGTAAGTTTGTGAGATATTAAGTTTCAACACTGATCTATTTTTTTTTTTCTAGGTATTCCAGCCTTTCTTCTGCCTTGAGTTCTTAGAAACTTAATGGCAATATACACCTCATTATTTGTCATTTAATCCCTCATTTTCCTTGCAAACTATTCGAGGCTGCTTGGCCAACATTTATGAGCTGCTACCATGCCAGCTAGCTACTGTTTTACCAGTCCAGCCAGTTGCTCTCATACTCAAGTCACAGCTTAGAAAAGTAGTCTGTGTCCAAAGAGTGGAGCATATCTAGAGGAGCTGCAGTGAACACAATCATTACAGTAGTAAAGCACATCAGTATTAATAGCAGCCACCTCAGCTGTGTTTTTATTTTATCAGAGCCATGAGCGCAACACACATATGAAACAGCTCAGCTGGGAATCAAATGAAATTCGTTAAAGGTCCAAGAATGTCTTTGTTATTTATCCTGCTACAAAATCCTGAATTTAGACACTTGCTGGTTCTCTCAATGCTCATCTACTCTTTACTTCATTCAGTTCTTCAGCTTGGAGCTTCTTTGTGGAGATAAAAATAGACTAGGAGAGCAGTAGTAGAACACGGACACTGCAATAGCAGATACCCCTCAGCAGGTGCAAACCTCTGTGCTCTGAGCCTGCTCCATGAGATGGCCTGGGAAGTTTCTCCACAGATGCTTTTTGTAGTAGAGCCTAAGTTGCAGCTTCTGCTACCAGGAAATCTCAAATTTGCCCTCTTTGCTTGATCTTGGGAGAAAAATTTCAGAGGGGAGGAAGTTTTCTCATTGATTGATAATGAAAACAGAGGGTTTTTACTCTTCTGGGGTGTTACTAGCTTTGATTTAGGATAGAAACGTTAGTAAATTGTTTACACATCCCCCCTACCTTGCTACGTACTTAGCAGTGTAGCTGCCAAATGACAGAAATTACATTTTAGAAGCACAAGCTGAGAAGAAAAGACCTCGTAATAATCAAAACTGTGATTCTAATTACTGTGACATTGATACACACTAGAGTTGTTATATAAGATTTAAAAAGAATTTACAATATATCATTACAATCTGCTTGAGTGAGTGTTAGTGGACTGCAGATCCAGAAAAAAAGTTAGTCAAAACAAGGTTGTGATTTTGCCTGCAAATAGAATGACTGGAAACTGTTCCTTTTAAAAGTCAGCAGCAGAAGGGTTTTGCTTTAAATCTACATGGTCTAGATATCTATATACAAGCTATTTATTTCAAGTTCAGTTTACACTCAGTGGAGCAAATTATGCATCTGTGGGATACATCTCATCCTATTGAAGGTGTCCAAGGCATAAGTTAAATCACAACCAAACACAACTCTTTCTTTCCATTCCAAGGGAAATTGAGAAGATTAATCTGCAGATGTCTTCACTGACAATGTCTGTGTTTAGTTAGATAAACCATCTCTAGAGGGATATATCCTGTCCTTTCTTAAGCCTTGCTACAGCCACTGAAGAGACAGAAGAAACTGCTTTTAGGAAATCTCTCTCCCTTAGGGAATAGGCTATTAAAGTTCTCAACACAAAGCTCCTGAGCATCTTCTTTATTCACTCTGGTGATGTTCTTCTTTACTTAAGCTATTATAAAGAAGTGACATTTGCCAGTTTTTATTATTGGTGAGTTAAAGAAATGATCATGCCCCTTAGTTTATGTGTATCTTCTGCAGTCACCAGACTTGTGAAAGAGTATCCTTGAAGAAAGTTTTTCACTGGCATGAAGAGACACCATGCTTTTCCTATCAGGGACCTCTGAAATATATATGTCCTGAACGAGATGATCAGCTTAAAAGAAAGCTATGGAGCCCTGACTAGTGAAAGTGATCTTTTGTATCAGTCATCAACATACTCCATTTGCAGAAAAATTGCAACCCACCAAGTTAAAAAAAGACAGTGAAAGTAGTTAAGTGTTGTAAGAGACTTCTTGGGCAAATTACAGAGGCTTTGTCAGTGAAGGGAATTAAGAGCAGACAAAATAGGAATGACTGCATCAGTGGATGAGTTTCATTTTTCTATGACTGCCTATATTACTTGGTGGAAAAAAGTAACTTACCTTCTAATATCACAACAGTTGCTTTGCCTTTCACTGTTCACCTCTGCATTACCCATCTTGGATATTTGTAGTCTTGATAAAACCATAAAATGCAAACTGCAGCTTTGTAATACTCAAAACAGGATACAAGAGGAAATTAGGAGACACTACATGTAGTCAAATGAAAACAAAACACTGAATGAACTATTTTTATTTCACACTGAAAGCACACGGGGGCTTGTGGGCTGAGCTGCCTGCTGCTCAATATGAATATGGAAATGCTGCTCCAGATGGCTGGAGGATGAATCATGAGGGTCATTCTGTGGGTGCTGAAGAAGCTCAGCACTTGCAAGGCCATGGCTTCCTCTTCTTCTTCCACCCATGTTAATGGGAGAAAAGATGGGAAGGGAAAGTAGAAAGCAAAGGGAAAAGATTGCAGAGGGCATGATTTCTAGGGGTACCATACTTATGCCACATGTAAGATTAGGCAGCAAGGCCGGTATGAAGAGTTGCCTGTATTCTCCAGCTGTCATCCTGAGAACACAGTGTATCCTCAGTTGTGCTGGTACAACTGTTCTCACCAGTCAATACAGACAGGTGAAAATTAACCCTAAAAAGGGTTTAACAAAGGAGGATCACTTGCTCCAGCTCAGGGATGGCGCTCCAGTCTCTCAGTTAAATTGAAGGAGCAATATACTGAGGCCATGGATAGGAGAAAATGGCTAAGGATTTCCTTACACATGGAATGATGAATCCTTGCAGTAGTGGAACTGCAGCTGGAGTGTGATTATTCTCTTGAACTTTAATTTTATACACACTTCAGTTTTGGAATTATTCTGCATTTTAGTTTCGCTGAACCTCATTTGTACATTATTTTAGCATTTAAAAGAAAGTTTTTGTTTATTTTTGGCACAATGACTGTGGGCTTGTTTAGCTTCCTTTATCACATATTTTGCCAGTTTAATAAAACTCAGTGTTTGTTGAACAGTTTATTGCTGTAAATTCAATTGCAATGAAACAGAAAGCCTCAAGGCATTACTGAAATATTGCAAACCACCAAGCAATATGTACAAACCTTAGAAATAGTGTTCCATGATCTCAAAATTGGAGGCAGAAAAAGCTCCAATTAAATCAATACTTAATTCAGCAGAAAAATCAATGTTTTATACACTACCAGATTTAGAATTTTTTCAGGGATAACATCTGTCCTACAGATCAGCATCTTCTTCAGTGCAGTATTGTAGCAGTAGGAGCACTTCCAGTTTGCAGAATAGCATGAGTTAGCAGGTGACTTCTTGAAAGGATAACTATGTGTGGCATGAATGTGAGCACATACATACTCAGAGAGGCATATGGGCTATATTTATTTGGTGTATATATGCAGAGGAGAAAGAAGTGTATGTGTTACATTTTATATAATAAAACAGGTGGTGTTGCTTTTTGTAAAACACTTCTTGTCCTTCTCATACTTTTCTGTGAAGGCAGAAAAAGTAAGCAAAAAAAAGTAAGGAAAAAATGAGAAGAATTTCAATAACAAAAGGTGCTATAAAAATGCTATTGATCATAAAGTGGTCAAAAAAATTGTAATTATTTTACATTAAAGTTCCACTTTTCTGATTCCCGTAGTCTCTTGAACTGAGACCGCTACTGCCTTTGGGAGTCCTTTCTAGATTTTCAGATCAGCTAATGAGTTCACCAGTATTCAGATATTATTCTGATAATAAACAAAATAACCTCCAGTTTCTCATATATTGTAAATAGGTAAAGCAGATGATCATCATCATCATCTGTATAGTATTTATAATATTGGCATTTGTGTGACTCTGGAAACCATGCCTTCTTGTCTCCAGCTTTCCTAGTGAATTATCCACCACCATTCTGCAACTGTTACAAGATGTAATAGTGTTCACTGGGTGGATGCACTTTGTGCATATTTGGCTTCTTAAGTCCTGGCAGTAGAAGCTAGATGGAATTCCTCAAAATAACAGGAGGCACCTGCACCCTATTGAGAATGTTATTAGTGGGAGAGAATAAAGATCTCAGCCTGTCCAAGGGTCTGTGTGTCTTATCTGCTCCAAACACAGATGTTGCATATCTTGCCAATGCCTCCCAGGCTGATGCTCATAAGCTTTTTCCATGGTCCTCAGGGCTCTTAAGGAAGTTCTTATGCCTCACTTACACACTGACTTCTTTGGTGAAAGGACAAATAATGAGTACATTTGTGCCATCTCTTGCCTTACTGCAGTTTGTAAGCCCCATTCTCTGAAAGCCAGACTCTAGTACTTACCACACAGAGGCTGAAAAATTTTAAACAAGCATCCCAAATCTGTACTAAAACGTGCTAGGGGTTTTCAAGAACACATGATAGTCTCGATTGGCTTTTAGATCATGATCTTTTATTGGCATAAGCTAATTTATGTGCTTCGATAACAGAGTGATGGGTGGACTTTTCGGATTGACTGAGGGATAGGAGATCATCTTGGACAATGGATTTTCTAAATGTTTCCCATTTTGTCACTGTGCTGCAGATCTTCTGGCCTGAACAATTTGGAAAATTCACCGAAGTCATCCAGCTCTCTGATTGTTGGTCTGCCTAACAAACATTTGGTCCACATTCTGTGGAATTATTTTGATGGATCTGTGGTGGTTGCTTCATGCCATGTGACTAGGGGCTTTTTTTATTTTATTTTATTTACATCATTTCTGTGAATATTTTCTTGACGTTTATACAATCATTTCACATCTGTTGTAACAGGAACATTGTCATGGCGCTCCTAAAGTGATGAATGGGTTGGGAACATTTTGTGGTACCAGAAGGATCCTTTTGCCTGCTGGCCTACTCTTCTGAGGCTTGAAACTCATTTTGTATGCCTCTTTCAGTTCTATCCTTCTGCCATCTGCCAGTGCACATCTCTTCATCTTTAACAAGGGCAGATCTGTAGGGCAGATCTGCCTTCTCTTACCCTCAATCTGAAGTTCCACTTCTTCATTTTCTCCCAGCTTTCTGAGTATCACTGTGACTTTTGTTCTTTCTGATGATCTCCTAAATATCCTGATGATTTCTACTCAAGATGTGACCATTGACTATGTGTACTATATTTCTTCTCTACTTCTTGATACAGAATCTCACTTTTCTTCCACCTTTTGTTTTATTTGGTCATGTGATAGCTTACTTTTACCAGTCACAGATCAGTCTTTTGGGTCTTCTCATCAGCTCATATCTGCAAACCTGATTTTTCTTCTCCTCTTCCACTGCATGCCTCTCTTGACTTCACTCTTGACTTCATTATGGACTCCGGACGTATTTCTGGATATTCTCTTTCTTGGGGCCTGTCAGATGACTGGATATTGCACAAAATTCTGTTGAATACCTAATGGTTACATTCAGCCCATAACTGTATTGTGTAGATAATCCTTTTTCTCTGCAATCTTCCACTTTTCTAGCAGCTACTGTCTTCTCTTTTCTGTCTTATCAGTAAAAAGTCCACCACAGCAACCACAAAAATCAGACCCACTGCAACCTTTCCCTCTTTCTTATGTCTGCCTGCTGTTGTCCTTAATTAAAGGACTCAAGTATTGTCAATTTTGAAGTTTCCTTGCTTCAAAATAAATGTTTCACTAGGTAAATAAAATATTTGACAATGCAAGTCTAAAAGTTGAAGAGCTTTGCTTCCACAAAAAAAAATAACCATACTGGTTGAGGATGAAATTGGACCCCTGGTAACCTGATTTTCATTCCTGTTCTATGATGAGACCCTGTTATTAAAAGGAAAAGACTTTCATCTATCTAGGCCCACTGAAGTTTCTAGCAGAGGTTTTTCCTGCCTTAAACCTGAGGGCAGTTAGTGAATCCCCTATGCCCCTATGGAAGTGATCCTATGAGCCTCCCAAATGTGGCCTGATTAGCTTCTTCTTTGCCTACCATGTGTGCACAGCCAGAAATCAAATCTGCTTTCTTTGTGCTTCACACTACACTTTAAGCAGCCCCACTTTGTAACAGCCAAGTTTCAATAACAGTAAATTGTATGAGGTGCATTTTAGTATATACTTCTTTAGAAGCTACATTTAAAAGGATGTATATTACTACATTTTCTATAGAGGCTGGTAAGCATGAGAAAGTTTTTTCTAAATTCTGTTACAAGCTACTTTCTATGCTGAAATATATCTGCAAGCACTTTTTTGGTCTTTTTTCACATCTCACTAGTTTTTGGTAAAGGCCAGTAGTGCACTGTTAAAGTGAATATTACGTGTTTCCAAAACTGCGTAAGCATACATCAAACTTCCTTGGAAATTTAAGGGCACAGTCTAACCAGATATTTTCACACACCCACTGCTTTTGTGTCCTACTAATAAAAATTAATTACATTAATATCGTCAAGCAAATACATGACCAAGACCTAACTAGCTTTTAATGGGATTGTGCTGGAAGTATGAGTTTAAGATGCATTATTTTTCCTTTAAAGCCAAGGACTAGTGCTGTTATCTATTTTTAACTATTTCCTCTGCATTTCTTTTTTTATTAGTCATTTGCGCTGCCGTGGAACTCCTGTTTTTTTGAAAAGGCAGCAGTGAACATAAAAATGCATAATGTGCCCATCAAGGTCAGTAAGTAGAACACTGGTGTAGGATCTGTAAAAATTAACACCTTTGAAGGCCACAAAAAGAATTTTATATGGTAATTTTAAAAATTTCTGCTTCAATCATTTCTAGGTCTTAAATTTTAATGTCTTCAGATGATTGTGAGTGGCTATGCATCCAGACTTGTCAGGGAATCTAAAAACTTCTCTAAAAATAATCAACTGCCTTGTGTCTAATGGTAACTTTTCTAAAAAGGACCTAAGAATAAGGGAAGTTATAATCTCAAGATGTACTTCAGACCTCCTTCAACCACAGCTTGACATCAGCAGCCTTTTCTTGCAGGAACGTTCTTTTCTTAGAGCTTCTGAAAGCAAGTTACAGATGCAAGCTTTGACTAGGAAGGAAGATAGCTTATGTGCTGAAATTGCTTTCTGTGGAAACCTGAAGAAAGTGTGCATATGTCTTTAGGCTAGTTCTGCAGATAATAGGGGAAAAATGGTGAATATATTCATTTTAACAGCTCCTCTCTTGAGTAAGAAGTCATACTTTAAACTGATAACATCTCTTGAAGAACTAGCATCATGGAAATGGAAGTGAGAACTAATACCTAGATTACCTTTGACTATAATAACAGCCATCTGGATGATATAAGTCTCCATGATACACCTAGAGTAGAGCAGCCTCTAGTGAATGGATCTCAGGACCCAGATGACAGAGTGTGAGAGCTTTCTGGTTAAAGATCCCTTGCAGTGAGAATTAAGAGAGTTATTGAAACTTCATGTTCTTCTCTAGTAATACAAAAAAAGCCCGTGGCTGTGGGTGATTCTATTCAGACTGTCATATGCTGTATCCTGAAATTCTTAGTGAGTGAAAGAACTGCATTTATCCTGGGTCAGGTCTCAGAGGCTGTGGTGTGATGGGGTGTGCTGGTTTTGCAGACATGGTGGCCACATCCAATGAGCAATGGTCTCTGGCCTATGCCTCTTCCTGAATTACCTCCAGGAATTACTTGGGATGTTGGTAGCTAGCCTTGGCACAGCCATCACACGACTCTCCTGACAATTTAACAGTGGAGGCAGGTAATTTCCTAGGAAATACTTGATTTACTAACCTAGATGTAGTCACTGAATATCCTTTAGAAGAGTGAATTAGACTACTAGCAAATGTGAATTGAGGGATTTGGCAGAGATCAAAGGAATGGAACTCAGATAGTGACCTGTGAATGGCAGAGGATTTATGGTATCCTTGCTTTTAGATTATAATGTGGATTTTTATTGCTTTTTTTTTGAGTTTTCTTTTTTTTTTTTCTGCCTGCATGACCCTATTATAAATCTAAAGGAAAAATTTTTCACTTACATTAAATCCTTTTTCACTACATGACTGATCCTACAAGTATCATTTCCAGGTATGCTCATGCTCAATGGGAAGAAAAATAGAAAAAATGTGTCCTTCAACGTTTAGAGGTGTGAATTGACTATGCTTGCACTCTCAGTTTTCCTAGATGCGTCAAGGAGAGCTTGGATTGCAAGAGACAAACAGAATCTGACCCACTGCATGTGTAACAAATTATTCAGTCATCAGTACTTTTCTTGTCAAATAGATGGCTGCTAAAAATAACAGTTGTTACTGTCTTCTCCTCAACTGCACAGGAGTTCTAAATGAGTACCAGAGATGCATTAGTAGAGCAATTGAAAGTTTTGGCCACAACATTCTTCTCAAAGGCATTACTACTCTAAAACCCCAGGGACATTAAGTGGAAAGGAACAAGAACTTATTCCCCTACATGAACTACAAGCTATTTCTGAGCTAAAAATGTACAAATGTTGACAAAAAAATAGCTACTGTGAATCTCACCATATATTGAGTGTTGTCACTGGACCACTTCTGAGACAAGTAGTTCAGGTTATTGCTCAAAATACATTTTACTTTTGAAAATCAGAATGAAATAGAAAGTCCTAATTAAAGGGAATTTTATCCTTAGATTCAATATTATCTTCCATTTTACTCGGTATTTACCTAGGTTTACATTTACTGACGGTTTAGGTAATATGCTTTGCAATCTCATGACACACTGGTAAGATCTCACAAAGTAGTTGATGTTCACCAGAGTATTGAAGAGATCCAAAGGTAATGTGTGGGATTGTCCTTGTTTAGGGCAAATTTGGGAAGAAACCTCTGAATGGGGTCTCTCTAGAAAGCAAATTCCAGTGGCCCCTCCCCCTGCTGGTTTGGGAAAAGATTTCCTTAGAGAAAAGCAGATAAAACTGTTTATTTAACACACAAAGTATTCACAAGCATGAATGATGAATAACATTAAACATTAAAGCCTCTCACTGTTCTGAAGAG